>JANAVB010019795.1:0-182500 GCA_029216955.1 Iris pallida
TTTTTATCATTACAAAAGACAACTAAATAAGATTTAGGATAAGGAGTCGAAGAGTTTGGGTGAAAAATCTATGATTTAACACTTTTATTGAGAAGTATATATATATATATATATATATATATATATATATACTATATATATATATATATATATATATATATATATATATATCCATTTTGAGGACGTCAGCTTGGGACCCGTGGCCGCCCCGCGACCCCCCCACCATCCCTGCCCCGAACGGAGGGGAGGAAGGGGGACGGGGGGGGGGGGGGGGACTCGAACTTGGGACCTCCCCTAAGTGAGCCCCCCCCCCACCCCCCCCCCCCTCCCCTCCCTACCACTTGGGCTAGGGAGCTTGGATATATATATATATATATATATATATATATATATATATATATATATATATATATATCTATTATATATATATATATATAAGTCGGGTTTCGGGTTCTTCAGATAACCCGACACATGAACCTGAGCCCAACCAGATTTTTTGATCGGTTCAAATATTTTAACCCAAGTCTGAGCCCAAATCCGAGTATCTTCAACTGGAAATTGCTGAGATACCCACTTTCACGGTGAGTTTTATGAAAAATCCACCCGCATGATGTGTTTTATGAAATACCCAACATTATGTATTTTTACGTTAAATATTTCAAGATTTCCTTTAGATGCTCTGTATTTACAAAATTGTCATTTTGATAATACCATAGCTACCCATTCGCACAAATTTGGTCATATATATGTATTTGAATTCACAAACTCAGATTTTGATTGCGATTTTCGTCTTCTTCTTCTTCTTCTTCACGAGAGATCTGAATTCCATTGCTCTCATCTTCAGTAGAGATCATAAAGATTGTTCGTAGTTCATTGTGTTATTCTTCAGTCGAACTCCGATCATCGCTCATCATCATCATCATCTTCGTGGAGAGATTTGAAGTTTTCCGATGATTATGTCATTTTTAATGGCTTCATTCTGCAATGATTCAACTTGTTTCTGAAGCTCGCTTTTCTCATTCCTGAGCCTTTATTTGTCTCTTTGAGCTTCTCGGTTGTTTGCACTGATATAAAACAAACAACAATAAAAAGTATGATATCAATCAATATATACTTTAAAAAAAAAGAAGGAAAAAAAGATTATTCTCCGTTATCTTAACACGGGGAATGATCATTCTTCGTAATTTTAACACGGGGAATTGCCATTCTCCTGCATTCTAACACGGGGAATGGCCATTCTACATGATTTTACAACGGAGAACGACCATTCTCCATGATTTCAACACGGAGAATGTCATTCTCCGTCATTTTAACACGGAGAATGGAAATTCTCTATGATTTTAACATGGAGAATGATAATTCTCCATTATTTTAAAAGAATGATCATTCTCCTGTATTTTAACACAGGGAATGGCCATTCTCCGTCATTTTAACACGGAGAATGGCAATTCTCCGTCAATTTAACACGGGAAAAGGCCATTTTCCGTATTTTTAACACGAAAAATGACAATTTTTCGTGATTTTAACACGGAAAATGACCATTCTCCTGCATTTTAGCACGGAGAATGGCCATTCTCCATCATTTTAACAAGAAAAATGACAATTCTCCGTCAATTTAACACGGGAAAATACCATTTTCCGTGTTTTTACCACGGAGAATGTCAATTCTCTGTGATTTTAACACGGAGAATGACAAAAAGCTCTTAATTCTCTTCACATAAGCTCTCTTCTCTAACTGGAATTTCAGTTGATGCTGATGATGATGATGAAGTGGGGTTCTAGTTGATGATGATGATGATGATGAAGTGGGAACTGATGACGACGACATGGTTTGAAGTAAGGTTTGACAATTTTGGAGGAGAAAACCTAGATTCAAAAGTGAGCAGCGATGGAAGAAGAGGAAGAATCGAAACATTTTTTTTGAAGAGTAGGTTTCGTTGGTATTTTTAATAAATTATAAAGGCAAAAAGGTCATTTCGTACCCTTTTATATATTTTTCGCTAATTCTGGGCACGCGATAAAATTTTATTTTGCGGTGGATTTTTCATATAACTTTTACGATTTTTGGGCATTTGATAAATTTTTCCTATCTTCAATCCTAACCCAATTTATTAATGGGTTTATTCGATCGGGCTCGGGTTTAGCCCATCCGAGTTGCAACCCTACCTTTAGGGGTGAACATATAACGGTTGAAAACCGAAAACTGAACCGAACCTAACCTAACCGAAATATGACAAACGGTTCAGTTTTTCAGTTACCGGTTCGGTTTTCAGTTTGAAATTTTAAAATTTTGAAATAACGGTTCGGTTTTCGGTTCTTGATCCGAATAACCGAACTGAACCGAAAACCGATTTAGATTTAATAATTTATCAAACTACCATCAATCTATATATACTAATATTTTTTAACCCCTAATTGATTCTCATATTCTCTGTCGGTGCTTCTTTGAGCACTATTTCTCAACCCACAATCTATATATATATATTAATATTTTTCACTCTATGTAATATAATAATTCATAAATACAATAATTCTATATTTTTTTAAAAAATATTATTTAAATAGGCTCATTTTGCTAAAAATTTGAAGGTCCGACACATTGGCTCATAAAACCGAACCAACCGAAAACCGAACCGAATTAATTCGGTTCGGTTTTTATAAAAGCGGTTCGATTTTCGGTTTTGAGAAAAAGGTTTACGGGTATTTCGATTTTCATATATTCCAACCGAATCGAACCGTTGCTCACCCCTACCTACCTTCCCATGATGTGGATTAAAAATCCTAATATTACAGAATTTTGACTCTCTCTTTTTAAGACTTATCTGAACTCGGTTAAATTTTTTGGCATGTATGATTTATCTACTTTGATACTTCTGTGCTATTGTTTAAAGTAACCATGTTTACGCATCCACCACTTTAACAGAAAAGAGTTTATTTAAATTCTCTTGTATTCCACTTGAAGGACTGAACCTTTTTTATTTATTTTAATTGTATTTGTTGTTAAAACTCAGTTCTGTTTTGTTTTGAGAAAAGAGAGAGATTAGTTTTTGAAAGAGAATCAAATAGATAAGAGGAGAAAGAGATTAGTTTGGCTACAAATATCTGTTATTTGCACCAATATGTTCCTAACATACTAAGCTCCTCTAAATTTTGAGAAGGAGGAAGATGAGGAGGAGAGGGGGCCAAAGGGGGGAACAAGCAGGAGTAAAGGAGGAGGAGATGGTGGGCAGCCATAGCAAATTTTGAGCTAGCGTGATTGAAGTTCCTCCAAACTGGGCTAGCACCAAGATTTCGGCTGTCCTATGCAAAATTTGATGCCCTTAGCAATTGTCTTTTACAATCATTGCATATCTGGTTAGAAATCATAGATTGATGAATATTTAAACTAAACCAAATACATATGATAAATAACACCAGGATTTAACGTTCTTTAGTTTAGCCTACTACACCAGAGAAGAAAGGGTTATTCTTTTTCATATATTTAAAATAGATTACATTACAACTTTATATAGAGAGAAGCAATCCAACTAATAAGAGGTGAAAGAGAATCAAATAGATAAGAGGAGAAGGAGATTAGTTTGGCTACAAATATCTGTTATATGCACCAATATGTTCTTAACATACTAACCTCCTCTAAATTATGAGATTGAGGAAGATGAGGAGGAGAGGGGGCCAGAGGGAGGAAGAAGAAAAAGGACGAGATGGGGGGCAGTCATAGCAAATTTTGAGCTAGCGTGAGTAAAGTTCCTCCAGACTGGGCTATGACCAAAATTTCGCCTGTCCTGTGCAAAATTTGGTGCCTTTAGCATTTGTCTTTGACAATCATCGCATAACTGGTCAGCAATCATATATTTGTAAAGATTTAATCTAAACCAAATATATATGATAAATAATACCAGGATTTAACGTGCTTTAGTTTAGACTACTATACCAGAGAAGTGAGGGATATTCTTATTCACATATTCAACATAGATTGCATAAGAACTTTATATAGGGAAAGACAATGCAGCTGATAAGAGGTAAAAGAAAGTCAAACAGATAAGGGGAGAAAGAGATTAGTTTGGCTACAAATATCTGTTATGTGCACCAATCTGTTCCTAACAGACTAACCTCCTCTAATTTTATCCAACACTCTTCCTCAAGTTGGTGCAAATATATCAATAGAGCCCAACTTGGACAATACCTCATGAAACTTGACAGTTGGTAGGCTCTTGGTAAAAATATCAGCCAACTGTTGATTGCTACAAACAAGGGGGAGCATATAACATTGACTTGTACCTTATCTCGTATAAAATGTCAATACACCTCAATGTGTTTTGTTTTCGTGGAACACCATATTTGAAGCAATGTGAATAGCTGACTGGTTATCACAAAATATTTTGGTAGGTTCCGAAGAACCATAATCCAAATATTTTTTAATGGTTAAAACCAAAGGATTTTCCTAGAAGTTGAAGCCATTGCACGACATTCAGCTTCAGCGCTGGAACGAGTGACAACTTTTTGTTTTTTATTTTCATGTAACCAAAATTTTGCCAACAAATGTACTATATCTGTTGTAGATCGGCAATCTATCAGACAACCAACATCTATATAAGATGTAATAGGATAATAATCATTCTTTCGACGACACCGATAAGACCCGCCGTCCTCGACCCAATTGTCCCTCCCTTGCCTCCAGCGGTTTCATCCTCGACATATTCTTGGTAGGGAAGTTCAAGGAGTTGCGACGGAGAAGAGGAGACCGATGGGGGGACAGAGGAGGAGGAGGAGGAGGAGGAGAAGGGTCCAGAGGGGGAAGGAGGATGAGGAGGAAAGAAGGAGGGAGATGATGGGCAGCCCTAACAAATATTGAGCTAGCGTGAGCAAAGTTCCTCCAAACTAGGCTAGCACCAAGATTTCGTCTGTCATGTGCAAAATTTGATGACTTTAGCAATTGCCTTTGACAATCATTGCATATCTGGTCAGAAATTATAGATTGATGAAGATTTAAACTAAACCAAATACATATGATAAATAACACCAGGATTTAACGTTCTTTAGTTTAGCCTACTTCACCAGAGAACAGAGATATATTCTTATTCAAATATTCAACAGAGATTACATGATAACATTATATAGAGAGAGGCAATCCAACTGATAAGAGGTAAAAGGGAATCAAACAGATAAGATGAAAGAGAGATTAGTTTGGCTACAAATATCTGTTATGTGCACCAATATGTTCCTAACACACTAACCTCCTCTAAATTTTAAGAAGGAGGATGAGGAGGAGGAAAGGGGGCCAGAGGGGGGAAGAAGCAGGAGGAGTAAAGGAGGAGGAGGAGATGGTGGACAACCCTAGCAAATTTTGAGCTAGCGTGTATAAAGTTTCTTCAAACTGGACTAGCACCAAGATTTTGGTTGTCCTGTGCAAAATTTAGTGCCTTTAGCAATTGTCTTTGACAATCATCGCATATCTGGTCAGTAATCATAGATTGGTGAAGATTTAAACTAAACCAAATATATATGATAAATAATACCAGGATTTAACGTGCTTTAGTTTAGCCCACTACACCAGAGAAGAGAAGGATATTCTTATTCACATATTTAGCAGAGATTACATGAGAATTTTATATAGAGAAATACAATCAAACTGATAAGAGGTGAAAGAGTATCAAACAGATAAGAGAAGAAATGGATTAGTTTGGCTACAAATATCTGTTATGTGCACCAATATGTTCCTAACAGACTAACCTCCTCTAAATTTTGAGAAGGATGAGGAGGAAGAGAGGGGGCAAGAGGGGGGAAGAAACAGGAGGAGTAAAGGAGGATAAGGAGGTGGATGATAGCCCTAGCAAATTTTGAGCTAGCGTGAGTATTCCTCCAAATTGGGCTAACACCAAGATTTCAGCTGTCTTGTGCAAAATTTGGTGCCTTTAGAAAATATCTTTGACAATCATCGCATATCTGGTCAGAAATCATAGATTGATGAATATTTAAACTAAACCAAGTATATATGATAAATAACACAAGGATTTAACGTGCTTTAGTTTAGCCTACTACACCAGAGAAGAGAGATATTCTTATTTACATATTCAACAGAGATTACGTGAGAATTTTATATAGAGAAAGGCAATCCAACTGATAAGAGGTAAAAGAGAATCTACAGATAAAAGGAAAAAGAGATTAGTTTGGGAACAAATATCTGTTATGTGCACCAATATGTTCCTAACAGACTAACCTCCTCTAAATTTTGAGAATGAGGAGGAGGAAGAGGAGGAGGAGGAGGAGGAGGAGGAGGAGGAGAGGGGGCCAAGGGGGAAGAAGCAGGAGGAGGAGATGGTGGGCAGTCCTAACAAATTTTGAGCTAGCGTGAGTAAAGTTCCTCCAGACTAGGCTAGGACCAAGATTTCGACTGTCCTGTGCAAAATTTGGTGCCTTTAAATTTGTCTTTGACAATTATCGCATATCTGGTCAGAAATCATATATTGGTGAAGATTTAAAATAAACCAAATAAATATGATAAATAATACCAGGATTTAACGTGCTTTAGTTTAGCCTACTACACCAGAGAAGTGAGGGATATTCTTATTTATATATTGAACATATATTACATGAGAACTTTATATAGGGAAAGACAATCCAACTTATAAGAGGTGAAAGAGAGTCAAACATATAAGAGGAGAAAAAGATTAGTTTGGCTACAAATATCTGTTAAGTGCACCAATATGTTCCTAACAGACTAACCTCCTCTAATGTCCTCCAACACTCTGCCTCAAGTTGGTGCAAATATATCAATATAGCCCAACTTGAACAATATCTCATGAAACTTGACAGTTGGTAGGCTCTTGGTAAAAATATCAGCCAACTGATGATTGCTACAAACAAGGGGGTTGCATATAACAGCCAACTGATGATTGCTACAAACAAGGGGGTTGCATATAACATTGACTACCTTATCTCGTACAAAATGTCAATACACCTCAATGTGTTTTATTTTCGTGGTACACCAAATTTGAAGCAATGTGAATAGCTGACTGGGTATCATAAAATATTTTGTTTGGTTCCGAAGAACCATAACCCAAATATTTTATAATGGTTAAAACCAGAGGATTTTCCTAGTAGTTGAAGCCATTGCACGATATTCAGCTTCAGCGCTGGAACGAGTGACAACTTTTTGTTTTTTATTTTCATGTAACCAAAATTTTGCCAACAAATGCACTATATCTGTTGTTGATCGACGATCTATCAGACAACCAACATCTATATAAGATATAATAGGACAATAATCATTCTTTCGACAACATCGATAAGACCCGTCGTCCTCGACGCAATTGTCCCTCCCTTGCCACCAGCGCCGTCATCCTCGACATGTTCTTGGTAGGGAAGAATAAGGAGTTGCGACGGAGACGAGGAGACCGGAGGGGGGCAAAGGAGGAGGAGGAGGAGGAGGAGGAGGAGAGGGGGCCAAAGGGGGGAAGGAGCAGGAGGAGGAAAGAAAGATGAGGATATGATGGGCAGCCCTAGCAAATTTGAGCTAGCGTGTGTAAAATTCCTCTAAACTAGGCTAGCACCAAGATTTTGTCTGTCATGTGCAAAATTTGATGCCTTTAGCAATTTCCTTTAACAATCATTGCATATCTGGTCAAAAATCATAGATTGATGAAGATTTAAACTAAACCAAATATATATGATAAATAACACCCGGATTTAACGTTCTTTAGTTTAGCCTACTACACCAGAGAAGAGAGGGATATTCTTTTTCACATATTTAACATAGATTACATAAGAACTTTGTATAGAGAGAAGCAATCCAACTGATAAGAGTTGAAAGAGAATCAAATAGATAAAAGGAGAAAGAGATTAACTTGGCTACAAATATCTGTTATGTGCACCAAAATGTTCCTAACATACTAACCTCCTCTAAATTTTGAGAAAGAGGAAGAGGAGGAGGAGAGGGGCCAGTGGAGGGAAGAAGCAGGAGGAGTAAAGAAGGAGGAGGAGATGGTGGGCAACCCTAGCAAATTTTGAGCTAGTCTGAGTAAAATTCCTCCAAACTGGACTAGCACCAAGATTTCGGCTGTCCTGTGCAAAATTTGGTGCCTTTAGCAATTGTCTTTGACAATCATCGCATATCTGGTCAGCAATCATAGATTGGTGAAAATTTAAACTAAACCAAATATATATGATAAATAACACCAGAATTTAACGTGCTTTAGTTTAGCCCACTACACCAGAGAAGAGAGAGATATTCTTATTCACAAATTCAACAGAGATTACATGAGAACTTTATATAGAGAAAGGCAATCCAACTGATAAGAGGTGAAAAAGAATTAAACAGATAAGAGGAGAAAGAGATTAGTTTGGCAACAAATATCTGTTATGTGCACCAATATGTTCCTGACAGTCTAACCTCCTCTAAATTGTGAGAAGGAGGAGGAGGAGGAGGAGAGGAGGGGGCCATAGGGGGAAGAAGCAGGAGGAGTAAAGGAGGATGAGAAGATGAAGGGCAGCCCTTGCAAATTTTGAGCTAGCGTGAGTGTTCCTCCAAATTGGGATAACACCAAGATTTCGGCTGTCCTGTGCAAACTTTGGTGTCTTTAGCAATTGTCTTTGACAATCATTGCATATCTGGTCAAAAATAATAGATTGTGAATATTTAAACTAAACCAAATATATATAATAAATAACACCAGGATTTAATGTGCTTTAGTTTAGCCTTCTACACATGAGAATATAGAGATATTCTTATTCAAATATTCAACAGAGATTACATCATAACTTTAAATAGAGAGAGGCAATCCAACTGACAAGAGGTAAAAGGGAATCAAACATATAAGAGGAAAAAGAGATTAGTTTGGCCACAAATTTCTGTTATGTGCACCAATCTGTTCCTAATAGGCTAACCTCCTCTAAATTTTGAGAAGGAGGAGGAGGAAGAGGAGAATAAGAGGGGGGCAAGGGGGGAAGAAGCATGAGGAGGAGATGGTGGATAGTCCTACCAATTTTTGAGCTAGCATGAGTAAAGTTCCTCCAGACTGGGCTAGGGCCAAGATTTCAGCTGTCCTGTGCAAAATTTGGTGCCCTTAGCATTTGTCTTTGACAATCATAGCATATCTGGTCAGAAATCATATATTGGTGAAGATTTAAACTAAACCAAATATATATGATAACTAATAACTGGATTTAATGTGCTTTAGTTTAATCTACTATACCAGAGAAGTAACGGATATTCTTATTCACATATTCAACATAGATTACATGAGAACTTTATGTAGGGAAAGACAATCCAACTGATAAGAGGTGAAAGAGAGTCAAACAGATAAGAGGAGAAAGATATTAGTTTGGCTACAAATATATGTTATGTGCACCAATCTGTTCCTAATAAACTAACCTCCTCTAATGTCCTCAAACACTCTTCCTCAAGTTGGTGCAAATACATCAATAGAGCCCAACTTGGATAATATATCATGAAACTTGACAATTGGTAGGCTCTTGGTAAAAATATCAGCCAACTGTTGATTGCTACAAACATGGGGAGTGCATATAACATTGACTTGTACCTTATCTCGTACAAATCAATACACCTCAATGTGTTTTGTTTTCGTGGAACATCAGATTTGAAGCAATGTGAATAGCTGACTGGTTATCACAAAACATTTTTGTAGGTTCCGAAGAACCATAACCCAAATATTTTAAATGGTTAAAACCAGAGGATTTTCCTAGTAGTTGAAGCCATTGCATGATATTCAGCTTCAGCTCTGGAATGAGTGACAACTTTTATTTTTTATTTTCATGTAACCAAAATTTTGCCAAAAAAATGTACTATATCTGTTATAGATCGGCGATCTATTAGACAACCAACATCTATATAAGATGTAATAGGATAATAATCATTCTTTCGACGACACCGATAAGACCCGCCCTCCTCGACCCAATTGTCCCTCCCTTGCCTCCAGCGGCTTCGTCCTCGACATGTTCTTGGTAGGGAAGTGCAAGGAGTTGCGACGGAGAAGAGGAGACCGATGGGGGGCGGAGGAGGAGGAAGATGAGAGGGGGTCAGAGGGGGAAAGGAGGAGGAGGAGGAAAGAAGGAGGAGGAAATGATGGGCAGCCCTAACAAATTTTGAGCTAACATGAGTAAAGTTCCTCCAAACTAGGCTAGCACCAAGATTTCATCTGTCCTGTGCAAAATTTGATGACTTTAGCAATTGCCTTTGACAATCATTGCATATCTGGTCAGAAATCATAGATTGAAGAAGATTTAAAATGACAAAATACATATGATAAATAACACCAGGATTTAACGTTCTTTAGTTTAGCCTACTTCACCAGAGAAGAGAGGGATATTCTTTTTCACATATTTAAAATAGATTACATTAAAACTTTATATAGAGAGAAGCAATCCAACTGATAAGAGGTGAAATAGAATAAAATAGATAAGAGGAGAAAGAGATTAGTTTGCCTACAAATATCTGTTATGTGCACCAATATGTTCCTAACATACTAACCTTCTCTAAATTATGAGGAGGAAGATGAGGAGGAGAGGGGGCCAGAGGGGGGAAGAAGCAGGAGGAGTAAAGGAGGAGGAGATGGTGGGCAGCCATAGTAAATTTTGAGCTAGCGTGCGTAAAGTTCCCCCAAACTGGGCTAGCACCAAGATTTTGGCTGTCATGTGCAAAATTTGGTGCCTCTAGCAATTGTCTTTGACAATCATCGCATATTTGGTCAGAAATCATAGATTGGTGAAGATTTAAACTAAACCAAATATATATGATAAATAACACCAGGATTTACCGTGCTTTAGTTTAGCCCACTACACCAGAGAAGAGAGGGATATTCTTATTCACGTATTCAGCAGAGATTACATGAGAACTTTATATAGAAACAGGCAATCCAACTGATAAGAGGTGAAAAAGAATCAAACAGATAAGAGAAAAAAGGGATTAGTTTGGCTACAAATATTTGTTATGTGCACCAATATGTTCCTAACAAACTAACCTCCTCTAAATTGTGAGAAGGAGGAGGAGGTGGAGAGGGGGCCACAGGGGGGAAGAAGCAGGTGGAGTAAATGAGGATGAGGAGATTGAGGGCAGTCCTAACAAATTTTGAGCTAGCATGAGTATTCCTCCAAATTAGCTAACACCAAGATTTTGGCTGTCATGTGCGAAATTTGGTGCCTTTAGCAATTGTCTTTGACAATCATCGCATATCTGGTCAGAAATAATAGATTATTGAATATTTAAACTAAACCAAATATATATGTTAAATAACACCAGGATTTAACGTGCTTTAGTTTAGCCTACTACACCAGAGAAGAGAGAGATATTCTTATTCACATATTCAACCGAGATTACATGAGAACTTTCTATAGAAAGAGGCAATCCAACTGATAAGAGGTAAAAGGGAATCAAACAGATAAGAGGAAAAAGAGATTAGTTTGGCCACAAATATCTGTTATGTGCACCAATCTATTCCTAACAGACTAACCTCCTCTAAATTTTGAGAAGGGGGGAGGAGGAAGAGGAGAAGGAGAGGGGGCCAAGGGGGAAGAAGCAGGAGGAGGAGATTGTAGGCAGCCCTAGAAAATTTTGAGTTAGCGTGAGTAAAGTTCCACGATACTGGGCTAGGACCAAGATTTCGGCTGTCCTATGCAAAATTTGGTGCCTTTAGCAATTGTTCTTGACAATCATCGCATATCTAGTCAGAAATTATATATTGGTGAAGATTTAAACTAAACAAAATATATATGATAAACAATACCAGGATTTAACGTGCTTTTGTTTAGCCTACTATACCAGAGAAGTGAGGGATATTCTTATTCACTTATTCTTCATAGATTAGATGAGAACTTTATATAGGGAAAGACAATTTAACTGATAAGAGGTGAAAGAGAGTCAAACAGATAAGAGGAAAAAAAAAAGATTAGTTTGGCTACAAATATCTGTTATGTGCATCAATCTGTTCCTAACAGACTAACCTCCTCTAATGTCATCCAACACTCTTCCTCAAGTTGGTGCAAATATATCAATAGAGCCCAACTTGGACAATACCTCATGAAACTTGACAGTTGGTAGGCTTTTGGTAAAAATATCAGCCAACTGTTGATTGCTACAAATAAGGGGGAGATATAACATTGACTTGTACCTTGTCTCGTACAAAATGTCAATACACCTCAATGTGTTTTGTTTTCGTGGAACACCATATTTGAAGCAATGTGAATAACTGACTGGTTATCACAAAACATTTTCGTAGGTTCCGAAGAACCATAACCCAAATATTTGGTTAAAACCAGAGGATTTTCATAGTAGTTGAAGCCATTGCATGATATTCAGCTTTAGCTCTGGAATGAGTGACAACTTTTTGTTTTTCTTTTTCATGTAACCAAAAATTTGCCAACAAATATACTATATCTGTTTTAGATTGGCAATCTATTAGACAACAAACATCTACATAAGATGTAATAGGACAATAATCATTCTTTCGACAACATCGATAAGACCTGGCGTCCTCGACCCAAGTGTCCCTCCCTTGCCTCCAGCGTCGTCATCCTCGACATGTTCTTGGTAGGAAATTGCGAGGAGTTGCGACAGAGAGGAGGAGACCGGTGGGGGTGGAGGAGGAGGAGGAGGAGAGGGAGGGCAGAGGGGGAGAGGAGTAGGAGGAAGGAAGGAGGAGGAGATGATAGGCAGCCCTAGCAAATTTTGAGCTAGCGTGAGTAAAGTTCCTCCAAACTAGGCTAGCACCAAGATTTCATCTGTCATGTGTAAAATTTGATGCCTTCAACAATTTCCTTTGACAATCATTGCATATCTGGTAAAAAATCATATATTGATGAAGATTTAAACTAAACCAAATACATATGATAAATAACACCATGATTTAACGTTCTTTAGTTTAGCCTACTACATCAGAAGAAGAGAGGGATATTTTTTTCACATATTTAAAATAGATTACATTACAACTTTATATAGAGAGAAGCAATCCAACTGATAAGAGGTGAAAGAGAATCAAATAGATAAGAGGAGAAAGAGATTAGTTTGGCTACAAATATCTATTATTTGCACCAATATGTTCCTAACATACTAAGCTCCTCTAAATTTTAAGAAGGAGGAAGATGAGGAGGAGAGGGGGCCAGAGGGGGGAAGAAGCAGAAGGAGTAAAGGAGGAGGAGATGGTGGGCAGCCATAGCAAATTTTGAGCTAGCGTGAGTGAAGTTCCTCCAAACTGGGCTAGCACCAAGATTTCGGCTGTCCTATGCAAAATTTGATGCCTTTAGCAATTGCCTTTGACAATCATTGCATATCTGGTTAGAAATCATAGATTGATGAATATTTAAACTAAACCAAATACATATGATAAATAACAACAGGATTTAACGTTCTTTAGTTTAGCCTACTACACCAGAGAAGAAAGGGATATTCTTTTTCATATATTTAAAATAGATTACATTACAACTTTATATAGAGAGAAGCAATCCAACTGATAAGAGGTGAAAGAGAATCAAATAAATAAGAGGAGAAGGAGATTAGTTTGGCTACAAATGTCAATTATGTGCACTAATATGTTCTTAACATACTAACCTCCTCTAAATTATGAGAATGAGGAAGATGAGGAGGAGAGGGGGCCAAAGGGGGGAAGAAGAATGAGGAGGATATGGGGGGCATCCATAGCAAATTTTGAGCTAGCGTGAGTAAAGTTCCTCCAAACTGGGCTAGCACCAAGATTTCGGTTGTCCAGTGCAAGATTTGGTGCCTTTATCAATTGTCTTTAACAATCATCGCATATCTAGTCAGAAATCATAGATTGGTGAAGATTTAAACTAAACCAAATATATATGATAAATAACACCAGGATTTAACGTGCTTTAGTTTTCCCCACTACACCAGAGAATAGAGGGATATTCTTATTCATATATTCAGCAGAGATTACATGAGAACTTTATATAGAGAAAGACAATCCAACTGATAAGAGGTGAAAGAGAATCATACAGATAAGAGGAGAAAGAAATTAGTTTGGTTACAAATATCTGTTATGTGCACCAATATGTTCTAACATACTAACCTCCTCTAAATTGTGAGAAGGAAGAGAAGGAGGAGGAGAGGGCCCCACAAGAGGGAAGAAGCAGGAGGATTAAATGAGGATGAGGAGATTGAGGGCAGCGTTAGTAAATTTTGAGCTAGCGTGAGTATTACTCCAAATTGGACTAACACCAAGATTTCGGATATCATGTGCAAAATTTGGTGCCTTTAGCAATTGTCTTTGACAATCATCGCATATCTGGTCAAAAATAATAGATTGGTGAATATTTAAACTAAACCAAATATATATGATAAATAACACCAGGATTTAACGTGCTTTAGTTTAGCCTACTACACCAGAGAAGAGAGAGATATTCTTATTCACATATTCAATAGATATTACATGGGAACTTTATATAAAGAGAGGTAATCCACCTGATAAGAAGTAAAAGAGAATCAAACAGATAAGAGGAAAAAGAGAGTAGTTTGGCTACAAATATATGTTATATGCACCAATCTGTTCCTAACAGACTAACCTCCTCTAAATTTTGAGAAGGAAGAGGAGATTGTGGGCAGCTCTAGCAAATTTTGAGCTAGCGTGAGTAAAGTTCCTCCAGACTGGGCTAGGACCAAAATTTAGCCTGTCCTATGCAAAATTTGGTGCCTTTAGCATTTGTCTTTGACAATCATCGCATAACTGGTCAGAAATCATATATTGGTAAAGATTTAAACTAAACCAAATATATATGATAAATAATAGCAGGATTTAACGTGCATTAGTTTACCCTACTACACCAGAGAAGAGAGAGAGATACTTTTATTCGCATATTCAACAGAGATTACATGAGAAATTTATATAGAGAGAGGCAATCCAACTGATAAGAGGTAAAAGGGAATCAAACAGATAAGAGTAAAAAGAGATTAGTTTGGCTACAAACATCTGCTATGTGCACCAATATGTTCCTAACAAACTAACCTCCTCTAAATTTTGAGAAGGAGGAGGAGGAGGAGGAGGAGGAGAGGGGCCCAAGGGGGGAAAAAGCAGGAGGAAGAGATGGTGGGCAGCCCTAGCAAATTTTGAGCTAACGTGAGTAAAGTTCCTCCAAACTAGGCTATCACCAAGATTTCGTCTGTCCCGTGCAAAATTTGATGTCTTTAGCAACTGTCTTTGACAATCATGGCATATCTTGTCAGAAATCATAGATTGATGAAGATTTAAACTAAACCAAAAATATATGATAAATAACACTAGGATTTAACGTACTTTAGTTTAGCCTACTACACCAGAGAAGAGAGGGATTTTATTTTTCACATATTTAACATAGATTACATGGGAACTTTATATAGAGAGAAGAAATCCAACTGATAGGAGGTGAAAGAGAATCAAATAGATAAGAGGAGAAAGAGATTAGTTTGGCTACAAATATTTGTTATGTGCGCCAATATGTTCCTAACATATTAACCTCCTATAAATTTTGATGAGGAAGATAAGGATTAGAGGGGGCCAAAGGGGGGAAGAAGCAGGAGGAGTAAAGGAGGAGGAGGAGGAGATGGTGGGCAGTCCTAGCAAATTTTAGGCTAGTGTGAGTAAAGTTCCTCCAAACTGGGCTAGCACCAAAATTTCGGCTGTCATGTGCAAAATTTGGTACCTTTAGCAATTGACTTTGACAATCATCGCATATTTGGTCAGAAATCATAGATTGGTGATTATTTAAACTAAACCAAATATATATGATAAATAACACTAGGATTTAATGTGCTTTAGTTTCGCCCACTACACCAGAGAAGAGAGGGATATTCTTATTCACATATTCAACAGAGATTACATGATAACTTTATATAGAGAAAGGCAATCCAACTGATAAGAGGTGAAAGAGAATCAAACGGATAAGAGGAGAAAGTGGTTAATTTGGCTGCAAATATCAGTTATGTGCACCAATATGTTCCTAACAGACTAACCTCCTCTAAATTGTGAGAATGAGGAGAAGGGGGAGCCATAGGGGGGAAGAAGCAGGAGGAGTAAAGGGGGATAAGGAGATGGAGGACAGCCCTAGCAAATTTTCAGCTAGCATGAGTATTCCTCCAAATTTGGATAACACCAAGATTTCGGCTGTCCTATGCAAAATTTAGTGCCTTTAGCAATTGTCTTTGACAATCATCGCATATCTGGTCAGAAATCATAGATTGACGATTATTTAAACTAAACCAAATATATATGATAAATAACACCAGGATTTAACGTGCTTTAGTTTACCCTACTACACCAGAGAAGAGAGAGAGATACTTTTATTCACATATTCAACAGAGATTACATGAGAAATTTATATAGAGAGAGGCAATCCAACTGATAAGAGGTAAAAGGGAATGAAACAGATAAGAGAAAAAAGAGATTAGTTTGGCTACAAACATCTGTTATGTGCACCAATATGTTCCTAACAAACTAACCTCCTCTAAATTTTGAGGAGGAGAAGGAGGAGGAATAAGAGGAGGAGGAGGAGGAGGAGGAGGAGAGGGGCCCAAGGGGGGAAAAAGCATGAGGAGGAGATGGTGGGCAGCCCGAACAAATTTTGAGATAGCATGAGTAAAGTTCCTCCAGACTGGGCTAGGACCAAGATTTCGGCTGTCATGTGCAAAATTTGGTGCCTTTAGCATTTGTCTTTGACAATCATCACATATCTGGTAAAAAAATCATATATTTGTGAAGATTTAAACTAAATCAAATATATATGATAAATATTACCAGGATTTAACGTGCTTTAGTTTAGCCTACTATAATAGAGAAGTGAGGGCTATTCTTATTCACATATTCAACATAAATTACATGAGAACTTTATATAGGGGAAGACAATCCAACTGATAAGAGGTAAAAGAGAGTCAAACATATAAGAGGAGAAGGAGATTAGTTTGGCTACAAATATCTGTTATGTGCACCAATCTGTTCATAACAGACTAACCTCCTCTAATGTCATCCAACACTCTTCCTCAAGTTGGTGCAAATATATCAATATTGGTGCAAATATATCAATAGAGCCCAACTTGGACAATACCTCATGAAACTTGACAGTTGGTAGGCTCTTGGTAAAAATATCAGCTAACTGTTGATTGGTACAAACAAGGGGGAGCATATAACATTGACTTGTACCTTATCTCGAACAAACCAATACACCTCAATGTGTTCTGTTTTCGTGGAACACCATATTTGAAGCAATGTAAATTGCTGACTGGTTATCACAAAACATTTTGGTAGGTTCCGAAGAACCATAACCCAAATATTTTATAATGGTTAAAATTAGACGATTTTCCTAGTAGTTGAAGCCATTGCACGATATTCAACTTCAACGCTGGAACGAGTGTCAACTTTTTATTTTTTATTTTCATGAAACCAAAATTTTGCCGACAAATGTACTATATATATTGAAGATCATCGATCTATCAGACAACCAACATCTATATAAGATGTAATCGGACAATAATCATTCTTTCGACGACATCTATAAGACCCGCTGTCCTAGACCCAATTGTCCCTCCCTTGCCTCCAGCGTCATCGTCCTGGACATGTTCTTGGTAGAGAAGAGCAAGGAGTTGCGACGGAGAGGAGACCGAAAGGGGGCGGAGGAGGAGGAAGGGAGGGGGCGAAGAGGAAGAGGCCGGAGGGGTAGCGGGAGGAAGAGAGGGGGCCAGAGGGGGGAAGGAGTAGGAGGAGGAAAGAAGGAGGAGGAGATGATGGGCAGCCCTAGCAAATTTTGAGCTAGCGTGAGTAAAGTTCCTCCAAACTAGGCCAGCACCAAGATTTCGTCTATCCTTGCAAAATCTGATGCCTTTAGTAATTGTCTTTGACAATCATTGCATATTTGGTCAGAAATCATAGATTGATGAAGATTTAAACTAAACCAAATATATATGATAAATAACACCGGGATTTAACGTGCTTTAGTTTAGCCTACTCTACCAGAGAAGAGAGGGATATTCTTTTTCACATATTTAACATAGATTACATGAGAACTTTATATAGAGAGAAGCAATCCAACTGATAAGAGGTGAAAGAGAATCTAATAGATTATAGGAGAAAGAGATTAGTTTGGCTACAAATATTTGTTATGTGCACCAATATGTTCCTAACATACTAACCTCATCTAAATTTTGAGAATGAGGAGGAGGAGGAGGAGGAGAGGGGGCCAGAGGGGGGAAGAAGCAATAGGAGTAAAGGAGGATGAGGAGATGGTGGGCAGCCCTAGCTAATTTTAAGCTAGCGTGAGTAAAGTTCCTCCAACCCGGGTTAGCACCAAGATTTCGGCTGTCCTGTGTAAAATTTTGTGCCTTTAGCAATTGTCTTTGACAATCATCATATGGTGAAGATTTAAACTAAACCAAATATATGTGATAAATAACACCACGATTTAACGTGCTTTAGTTTAGCCTACTACACCAGAGAAGAGAGGGATATTCTTATTCACATATTCAGCAGAGATTACATGAGAACAGTATATAGAGAAAGGCAATCCAACTGATAAGAGGTGAAAGAGAATCAAACAAATAAGAGGAGGAGATTAGTTTGGCTACAAATATCTGTTATGTGCACCAATATGTTCCTAACAGACTAACCTCATCTAAATTGTATGAAGGAGGAGGAGGAGAAGAGGGGGCCATAGGGGAAAAAGCAGTAGGAGTAAAGGAGGATGAGGAGATGGTGGGCAGCCCTAACAAATTTTGAGCTACCGTGAGTATTTCTCCAAACTGGGCTAACACCAAGATTTCGGTTGTCCTATGCAAAATTTGGTGCCTTTAGCAATTGTCTTTGACAATCATCACATATCTGGTCAGAAATCATAGATTGGTGAATATTTAAACTAAACCAAATTTATATGATAAATAACACCAGGATTTAACGTGCTTTAGTTTAGCCTACTACACCAGAGAAGAAAGGGATATTCTTATTCACATATTCGACAGAGATTACATGAGAACTTTATATAGAGAGAGGCAATCCAACTGATAAGAGGTAAAAGAGAATCAAACAGATAAGAGGAGAAAGAGATTAGTTTGGCTACAAATATCTGTTATGTGCACCAATCTGTTCCTAACAGGCTAACCTTAATTTTGAGAAGGAAGAGGAGGAGGAGAGGGAGCCAAGGGGGAAGAAGCAAGAGGAGGAGATGGTGGGCAGCCTTAACAAATTTTGAGCTAGCATGAGTAAAGTTCTTTCAAACTGGGCTAGGACCAAGATTTCCGATGTCCTGTGCAAAATTTGGTGCTTTTAGCATTTGTCTTTGAAATCATCGAATATCTGATCAGAAATCATAGATTGGTGAAGATTTAAACTAAACCAAATATATATGATAAATAACACCAGGATTTAACGTGCTATAGTTTAGCCTACTACACCAGAGAAGAGAGGAATATTCTGATCCACATATTCAATAGAGATTTCATGAGAACTTTATATAGGGAAAGACAATCCAACTAATAAGAGGTGAAAGAGAGTCAAACATATAAGAGGAGAAATAGATTAGTTTGGCTACAAATATCTGTTATGTGAACCAATATGTTCCTAACAGACTAACCTCCTCTAATGTCCTCCAACACTCTTCCTCAAGTTGGTGCAAATATATCAATAGAGTCCAACTTGGACAATATCTCATGAAACTTGATAATTGGTAGGCTCTTGGTAAAAATATCAGCCAACTGTTGATTGCTACAAACAATGGGGTGCACATAACATTGACTTGTACCTTATCTCGTTCAAAATGTCAATACACCTCAATGTGTTTTGTTTTCATGGAACACCAGATTTGAAGCAATGTGTATAGATGACTTGTTATCACAAAACATTTTGGTAGGTTCCGAAGAACCGTAACCCAAATATTTTATAATGGTTGAAACCAGAAGATTTTCCTAGTAGTTGAAGCCATTGCACGATTTCGGCTTCAGCGCTGGAACGAGTGACAACATTTTATTTTTTATTTCCATGTAACCAAAATTTTGCCAACAAATTTACTATATCTGTTGTAGTTCGGTGATCTATCAGACAACCAACATCTATATAAGAAGTATCAGGACAATAATCATTCTTTCGCACCCATAAACCACGTACATGAGACCCTTTAAGATACTGCAAGATTCTATTAACAATAGCCATATGGTCATCCCGTAAAGAATGCATAAAGCGACTAACAAGACTAATATCATAAGATATGTCAGGTCGAGTAATAGTTAGGTAGATGACCCTACATCAGATAATTTGTCACCATATAGAATCAATTTTGAACTACTATTTGTAGGTGTTGAAGATGGTTTTACACCTAACTTCCCGTCTGTAACAAATCCAAGACATATTCATTGATTGCGAAAATATCCTTTTTTGAATATGCAATTTATATCACAAGGAAATACATTAAAATTTCCCTATCTTTGATAGAAAACTGATTATACAGGATATTTTGAAGTCTTGAGATTCCAATGTGATTATCCCCTATAATTACAATGTCATCAACATATGCTAATACGACAATAGTTCCAAATATACTTATTCGCACAAACAAAGACAATCTTTGTCACTTATGCTCAGTCCATTATTAAAACAAAATATGGCAAAGTATACATACAAAATAAGTGGCGATGAACTATAAGAGATGGGACAAGTTTCTATCAACATAGTTCGGATTAGAGTACCTCATGGTTCTAAGATTTAGAAAATAGACGACATGAATGACTTTTTTTAATTATAACAAATTATAATAAAAATATAAACAAATCTATAACATGAGTGAATTTTTTAATTTAAATATATTTAAGCTATTTTTCAATAATACCAAAGAAAAAAAAAAGTATTTCACGTGTGCAACGTGAATTTACTAAGTATAAATTAAAAAGTTTAGAACAACATGTTGGTTTTAACGCATTTAAAGTGCAATTTTTTTTAATAATTAAAATTTACAACTCCGTCCATATCTTTCTTTTTTTTTCGTGTGGTAACAAACGCAAAAACTGTGAGGCCCTATCCTTCTATCCGCAATTCCTCTGGTGGGCTTTCGCCCAGGTCCAACAACTATAAAATGAAATTATTACTGAATAGTCCATGTAAAATCTTGTAATATACAAATAGTCTCGAATCCACATAGCTTGAGAGGGGCTCGTCGACATGAGAAAAATGCTATTTGTCCTTCCAAAAATCACTCAAGCATTTTTTATGCGGCAGATTATGTATCGTCTGACAGCTGATAATAATTTTTTTAAAATTCTAATTTAAATTTAAATTAACATTAAATAAAATTAATATTAAAATTAATAAATTAATATTAACATTAATATTAATATTAAAAAAATGAATAATTAATTTAATGAATTAGAATATTTAGGGAGCAGATCTGTTGTCCCATTTAATTCTGTCAAATTCTGTCTCCCTTACCTATAACATGTGGACCGTCATCTATATATCTACTCCTATAACGCATATGTAATAGGGAGGAGACATAAATGGACATGATTAAATGGAAGAGCATATCTACTCCCTTTTGATGTCAATTGCGATATTAGATGTAACTGTCACGTAAGAAAAATAGTTGAATTTTTTAACTTTCTTCCCACTTGTTAATATGAATTTGTACTTACATCCCACTTTTTAATTTTATTGGACTTACCTTTCACTTTTTGTCACAAAAAACATTCATTTTGTCACTAAAATAGTTTTAGTGACGAAAAGTGAAATGTAAATCTAAAAAAAATTAAAAAGTGTGATGTAAGTACAAATTTATATCAATAAATTGGATGAAAGTCAAAAAATTCTAAAATAGTTTGGAGGAATATTTTGGAGTACGAACAGCATTACTCCCGGCATTAATGTGATCGACGAAATCTCCGCCGTCAATTTCTGATCCCCACCTAAATATCCACCCTCCCTTTCCCATCCCCCTTATTCTTCATACTTCTTCTCAATTTTTTTTCCTCGATAAGGGCCCGTTTGGTAAACCGTATTTGGTGGTGGGATTTGGATTTTTATGGATTTGGAGACAAATCATGGAATCCTATGTTTGGTTGGAGATGGATTTGGATATGGAAAGTATGACAAAATCCAAAACTTGGATTTGGTTGGATTTTGGAGGAAAAGAATAATTATTCTTTAATAATTTCGTTAAAATATTTATTATTTAATAATTTTGTTAAAAAATAGTAAATTAAAAATTAGTTAATCTTTAATAATTTCGTTAAAAATTAGTTAATTAGTTAATTTCGTTATAATCATAATTAATAATTTATTAGTATTATTATAATATTAATTAATAATATTTTATTATTTAGTTAATAATCATAATTTACTAGTATTCTTATATTATTATTATTATTATATTAATTAATAATTTATTAGTATTATTATAATATTAATTAATAATCATATCCTATGTTTAGTATTATTAATTAAAAAATTGGTTAATTAGTTAATTAGTTAATTTTGTTATAATCATATTAATTATAATATTAATTAATAATTTATTAATAACTATTTTATTATAATCTTAATTAATAATATTTTAATCACAATTAGAATCATATTTTATAATAATTTAATTAATAATTTACTAATCATAATAATATTAATTATATTACTATTTTTAAAATATTAATTTATAGTTAATTAATTGTTAATTATTAATTATTAATTATTAATTTTTAATTACTTAATTATTAATTTATTACTTAATTATTAATTATTAATTTATAATCGTTAATTATTAATTATTACTTAATTATTTAATTATTACTTAATTTATAATTACTTAATTATTAATCGTTAATTATTTAATTATTAATTATAATTACTTAATTTATAATCGTTAATTATTAATTATTACTTAATTATTTATTACTTAATTATAATTACTTAATTACTTAATTATTAATTATTAATCGTTAATTATTAATTATTAATTTATAATCGTTAATTATTAATTTTTAATTTATAATCGTTAATTATTAATTTATTAATTATTTAATTTATAATTACTATTATTAATCGTTAATTATTAATTATTTAATTTATAGTTATTATTTATTAATTATTAATCGTTAATTATTAATTATTAATCTTTAATTATTAATCGTTATTTTTTGAAAATTAACTAATCATTAATTATTAATTTTATAATTAATAATAACTAATCGTCAATTATTAATTACTAATCGTTAATTACTAATTGTTAATTATTAATTTTATAAATAATAATAACTATAATTAATCATAATTAATTAATAGCTTAATTATTGATTATGACTATAATTTAATTATTAATCATAAAACCTATGTTTGGTTGGAGTTGGATTTGGAGTTGGATTTGAATAGTAAAATCCATGATTTAGATTTGGAGGATTTCCAAATCCAAATTCAAATAATAAAATCCGGTTACCAAACAAGCTCTAATAAAATTAGGGTTAGGGTTTGGGTCATGGTGGAGGAGGGGGCTCCGGCGAGGGCGTTCGTGGGGTGGGAGGAGGTGGTGGTGTCGAACGACAAGGGGAGGAGGGTGGTGAACTACTTCGTGAAGGACTCGGAGGGGAGGAGGGACCTGACGTACGTGGTCAGCAGCCAGTTCTCCGCTCGGCCCTCGTGTGGAAGAGGTCTTCGTCGCCGGAGGCGGCGCTTGGGGATGTTGGGTTTGGGTGCCTCAAGTGGAAATCCAGGCGGGAGGTCGTCGATTGGCTCTCCGAAATCGTTACAGGTGAATCGAAAATTTCTTTGGGATTTTTGGACGTGATTTTGTGGGAAGATTGGTTTTTTATTTGGTTTAGTTGATTGATTAGGTAGAAAACCGGGAAGGGGGAGGGATTAGGGTTTGGAGGGACGGAAAATTTAGGGTTTAATGTGGATCTGTAGTTGTTTCGATTGCTCTTTGGTGAAAGATTGCTTCTTTATTGGTTCTGCGACCAGAGACGTGATAATTTTTCTTTTTTCTCATTTTTGGAATGATATTTTTGGGTTTTGTGTGGATCTGATGGATTTTTTTTCTGAATTATTTGTCCAAAGTTTGCTTCTTTGTTGGTTTTCTCGTGAAATCTTACTGAAAAGTTTGGAAGTAATAGTCCCCTGTGGGTCTAAAAATTCATGGAAAAAACGTTTTTCTTATGATTTGGTTTGTTGATTAGGTAGAAAACGGGGTGCTGGACGGGATTAGGGTTTTGGGGCTGGAAAGATTAGGCTTCGTTTGGATCTTGTTTCGTATATTTTTGGTGGAAAGATCGTTTCTTTATTGGTTTTGCAATGAATTTTTCTTAATAGAATCAGATGAAAAGCTATAGATTGGTGGGAGACGTTTTTCTTTTTCATTTTTTTTGAAGCCGGCAGGAATTTGAGGCTGTTGTGTAAGACCATCTCCAACCCAAATCCTCAAACACCTAAGGCCATCTCCAACCCATCCTCAAAAAATTTCTCAATTTGAGGACTCAACAAGGAATATTCCTATATAATGCCATCCTCAAAAAATTTCATCTCCAACTAGGGGTGAGCATATAACGGTTGAAAACCGAAAACCGAACCGAACCGAACCGAAATATGACAAACGGTTCGGTTTTTCGGTTATCGGTTCGGTTTACGGTTTGAAAATTTGAAAATTTGAAATAACGGTTCGGTTTTCGGTTCTTCATCCGAAAAACCGAACCGAACCGAAAACCGATTTAGATTTAGTAATTTATCAAACTACCCACAATATACATATACTAATGTTTATTAACCCCTAACTGAGCGCATGTCGGTGCTTCTTTGAGCACTCTCTCTATCTACCCTCAATCTATATATACTAATATCTTTCACTCTATGTAATATAACAATTCATAAATACAATAAATCATATATTTTTTTAAATTTTGTTATTTAAATAGGTCCATTTTGCTAAAAACTTGAAGGCCATGCACATTGGCCCATGAAACCGAACCGACCGAAAACCGAACCGAATTAATTCGGTTCGGTTTTTGTTCGGCTATTATAAAAACGGTTCGGTTTTCGGTTTTGAAAAATACGATTTACAGTTATTTCGGTTTTCACATATTCGGTTCGGTTTGAACCAAACCGAACCGATGCTCACCCCTATCTCCAACCCATCAATCCTCAAATAATAAACAACCATTATTTATTTCTACAAAAAATTATTTTTTTCACAACCATTTAATAAAATAAAATACATTATATTATTAATATTATTTACCGAGATAATATTATAATATTATTTATATTATTTATTTTTTTACAATTTAAATATTTTTTTTAATATTTCATATACAATAACGTATAGATAATATTATAATATTATAATATTTTATATTATTTATATTAATTAATATTATTTAATATTTTATAATATCTATACAACACCAACTCACTTAATTTTTTCCTATAAAAAGGATGCATACCACAACTTTTTTCCTATGAAAATTATGATGTTAGATTTGGATTCCATCAAAAATCCAAATGAGCGTAAATATTGGGAATCCATGAAACATGAAATTATGGAAAAAAGAGCTCGTGCTGATCATGCTCGACAATCATCTGTTGACACTTCTCAGGATAATTTTGATTCATCAAGATATTTTCATGGTAGGTTATCCCATAACTTTGATACTAATTTTAGTACATTTGGTTCATTTCAAGGAGGCTACGATGGAAGTAGAGATGATTTACCGCCGTTCTAGAAGTGTCTTAGACTGTCTTAATTTGAATGTTGTATTTCTTTAAGCATTTTTAATTTCGATGTTGTTGTAACGTTTAGCTTTTAATTGCAATGTTGTTGTATTTTATTTGAGCATTTTTAATTTCAATGTTGTTGTAACGTGTAGACTTTTAATTTCAATATTATTGTTGGTTTCAATATTTTAAAATGTTTGATGTTATTATATTAATTTTTGTCAAATTGTTCAAATATTATTTTATTAATAAAATGAATCTAATAAAAAATAATAATAAATATATTCAATATTAGATTCAATTTGAAGATCCCAACAAGAATATTTTAATAGTATTATTATTATATTATTTATAATTATAACTGAAAAATTATGTTAAATTAATTAAATTTAGTTTTAACTTATGTAGGATATACTAGTAATTAGGTAAATCTTGGAGGGCAAGATGGTCATGAATAGTGGATCCTCAAATTTGAGAATTTTCATTAAACATGTGGAACCAAAAACAGACTTTAAAATCCTAATTTTTTAAAGTCTTCTATCCATCTTCTTCTTCTCCACCATTTCCATTCTAACATCTTCATCAAAACCCTAATTTTTTTCTCATCATCATCATCTTCTTCTCCACCATTTCCATCATCACCATCTCCATCAAAACCCTAATTTCTTCTCTTTCCCAATTTCGATGGCACCCAAAAAATTAAATCAACCCTAAAATGTATGAAAATAAAGGTTAAATACTTCTTTCCTCACAAAGATTGCATGAAAATAAATCCTAAAATGCATATTTCACTCTATTATCAAGATTAAAATAAACCCTAACATGTTTTTTTCATTCGGGAATGTCGACTTTAGGACTGCCAGAAATTGTGGCAATCCTGAAAGGAACTTGCTGTACAGCAAGTATCTTTCAGGACTGCCACAATTTCTGGCAGTCCTCAATATGTCTAGGACTGCCAGAAATTGTGGCAGTCCTGTTGTAGAGCATGTCCCTTTCAGGACGGCCACAATTCCTGGCAGTTCTTATTACTTCTAGGACTGCCAGAAATTGTGGCAGTCCTGTTATACATCGAGTCTATTTCAAGACTGCCACAATTCCTGGCAGTCCTCATTACTTCTAGGACTGCCAGAAATTATGGCAGTCCTATTGTACATCGAGTCTATTTCAAGACTGCCACAATTTCTGGCAGGCCTCAATACTTCTAGGACTGTCAGAAATTGTGGCAGTCCTGATATGAATCCAATTATTCTACAACTAGGATTTCTTCCATAGTTTTCTTCTAAAACTAGGATTTCATGCATAATTCTTCTATTAATAAAGAAAAATTGGTTAATAGACTAATAGATTAATAGATTTGATAGATTTGATAACCCAATTTCTTCTACAATTAGGGTTTCATCCATAATGCCCAAACAAGAAGAAAATAAAATAAAATAGGGTTTGGAGAAAGAGATCTGAGAAATTAGAAGAGAGCAAAAAATTAAAATAAACTAGGTTTGCAAAAATTGATGTTCTTGTTCTTTTTTCTTCTTCTTCTTCTTCTTCTTCTTGTGAGGAATGGAGAGAGAGAGGAAGAAAACAAAAATTATAACACTTATCTTTATACCTACTACTTGGATAGCCCTGAGTAATTTTTTCAGTGGCAAACTTGTAAATAATAAAAAATTAACACTTGGACAGCCCTGATCAAAATGTGCTGTGCCCTTATAATTTACCTTTATTTTCGGTAATAATATTGACTTTCTTTTTCTTTAATCAAACTTTGCACTCCATTTTATATGTAATTATTTGATTGTTGGTTCGTTTCTTATTATGGTCCTGCTTTGCCATCAATGTTTGTACATGTTACTGCGCCCCTGTTCCTTCTTTGTCTTGATATTTCCGCCTTGTAAGAGTTGATTTATGACCTATTCTTGATTTCTGTTGGTCATTTTCAGGTTTGAATTTACACATGAAACAGTGTGTTGTGTTGTCATATTCTGACATGTTTCATTATATTTTTTTTGACATAAATGATCCAAAAAAATTATCACAAAGGAGTGATTGAGAAGAGGATATTGTTCAGAATTAAAACAAGATGCTTGGAATGGAGGATTCAAGTTAAAACAAGATGGTAGGGGTAGAGTAGTAGAATTAGAATTCAAAAAGTACCACTGAAGTTAAAAGGAAAACTCTACAAGCCAACAGATATAAGACCACAAGTGCTCTATTGAACAGAGTTGAACAATTAGAAAAAACATGTCCAACAATGTGTGTAGCTGAAATGAGAATGCAAAGATGAACAAGTGACATTATGTTAGAAAGATATGATAAGAATGGGTGTATTTGTCTGAGGTTGGACGTGATGCCAAGTGAGAAGATGGGAGAAAAGTCTTAGGTGTCACGGACATGTGCAACTTATGCCAATAAATGTAGCGGTTTGGAGGTAGTTAAAGGAGATGTTAGAACTTAGAACTTGGGGTAGGCCTCAATAAACTTGGGTTCAGCTGTAAAGAAGGATATAGTTTTTGCTAAATGTAGAGAGGGTATGAGCCCTAATGTAGATTAGATGAAGAAAAGGATTCAATTAGCTGACTCCAATCATTTGGGATGAAGGCTTTTTGTCGTTGTGTCTAAATAATCCAAATTCAACGTCTTTGTCATTCTCATGCTGGTTTACATTAGAAGTTAATGTTAAACCCATTTTTACAGTTTCTTCAGATAAGAAAGGTCTTAGCATCTAGCTACACTACTATTTAAAAGTTAACATGACAACTAACTTATTCAGTGAATCGGTTCGTAGAAGAGTTTTCAACTTCCAAATAGGTTCTGCAGGGACTGAAACTGGTGTTCTGCAAACTACGCAGCTGTGCATCTTTGGTTCAGGTTATTAGCCTGGTGCCCTGATAGGTGAAATTACCCAAAGTTCTGTAAATTTATTGAAGTCAGTTGAAAATTGTTGCATTTCATATTAAGGCTGTAATTGCATATGCTCAACTTGTATAAATTTCTGAAAGTACAATTTAATGGTGTTCCAATCCAAATTTGAGTTTGATGTAATTTGGAAATAAGGGGCGGCGGTAGGGATCAGAAAAAGGCTTGTTCTTTTGTAACTAGAAAGGGGAGGGAGATGAGGCGACAAAATGCTCATTTATGCATCTCTTTCTTGTTTTCAGTGAGCAGACCAATAGTTGCTTACGCTACATGACTTTTGAGCATTGTTATTGTGATCTATTGTCAAAACAAATTTAACTTTGATCCCTCTGTTTTACTTTACTCCCAAGTGTGGAGAAGCATGTTCTCAGTTGCTTCGCTCTTGTATGGAGTTTATTTTGCAATTTTTTTTTGGTTTGGTTTGTGCACTTGGGAAGAGAGGGGGGGGGGGGGGGGGGGGGGGGGGGGGGGATGTTTGCATTGTCAGACTGGTTTTTCATATCTATTGGAAACTGCTATCTGAAACATAGTTTTCTGTTCTCTGTCACATAAACTCTTTCTCTACCACAGCAAAGGGTAAGAAGGGGTTCAAAAAATAAACATTGGGTTGCAGCCATGAACCTGCAGCGGATGCTGTACCTGCAAGTGGCTACAGTGCCTGCTACCACAGCTCCTGTGCCGGCGTGATGACTGACCGTGGCAATGGGGGGGGGGGGGGTGGGTTCCATCAGTTGCGGGTTTTTTTTTTTCTTTTTTTTGTGGGGGGAAGGGGGGGGGGGGGGCTTTATTTGCCTTTGTTTATGTAAAGTTGGTTTTGGGGTATAAACCAGCATAAGAGCAGATTCTGAGTAGAGAAAGGTGTTAAAACCCAAATGCTAAGTATGGCTGTGTAATGGTTTATTGAAACCTAGAATGGGTTAATCTGGTTGATTGGGTTACTGTAGTCAAGTTTTCAAACTTTGAGCTGAGCACTCCCTTTTTTGTTCACGCTCTTAGCATTGTAATATATAGGAGTATTTATTCAAAGTATTTATCTCTTTTCCTCTCATATAACTAACTAGATCCCATAATTTGGGGTCTCAAGCGAAAGTTCTTACCTCTGACGGTTTTTATCTTCTTTTCCCAGATTCTGATTCTCCTGGATCCTCCCTTCTGGGCAATTGTTTTTTGGATGATGATGTGGTACCTACAGATGTCCCTAATTCTAAGGTAGAGTGGAGCAACTTCTTTCTTATGATTATGTTTTTTAATAATTAAATATTATGAGATTGTTTACATAGTCAAGTTAAACATTTCCGTTTTTCTCTTTCCTATTGCCCCTTTTGTTCATTCAGGACCTTTCTTCAGGAAAAATGAGGAACCATTCTAAAGATTTTTCATGGTTAGGTTCTGCTGGGAATTGCAGGAAAAGAAGGAAGCATTATCGATCTGGAATAACATCACAATTTCTGTAAGTGAAGCTTTGGGGTTTATCTTTCATTATAATCATATACTATGCACTTGTTTTAATTCTAGTATGCTGCTTTTCTGTAGGTCCATGACTTTGTGTATGTAATGGCCGAGGAGAACAAGAGGCTTATTGCTTATGTGGAAGATCTGTACGAGGACCTAAATGCTAATCATATGGTTGTGGTACGATGGTTTCACAAAGTTGATGAGGTTGGTATTGTTTTACCTCCCGATGTTAATGACACAGATTTTCTTTTCTCTCTGTCTCCAAGATTTTAGTGTTGAGTGCATAGATGGATTAGCTGCTGTCCCCAGTGCACAGGACTTTGACAAGTTTCAGGAGGGAAGGCACAGATTCAGCTCCTGGGAGCCTTATCTATGTCGGAGGCAGATTGATAATGATGATTTTTCAAGCCTTTTGACATCACTCAGAACCAAGGCTACTGGAGCCAAGAGGTGCTTCGATCCATGTATGCAACTTCCTCAAGTTGCGGTTGAAGATAACTACTACTCTTGGTGGCTCCGGTAGTAGTCTTAGTCAGCACATTGAACTTGAGAAGAAAAAAACAGTGTTTGAATAGTGAGAATATAAATGCTCCAAGAGTGATTAGGGATGTAAAGAAGTCCCGTGGTTTGACTGTTGCTAGTAGAGGAGAAAGGCATATTTCAGGTTATACATCTGATATGCTGAGAAAGCAATTATTCAAGAACAGGCTTCAGCAACAACAGCAGCTAGCTAAAGGAAGCCGTGTCGAAGTACTCTCTCAGGACAGTGGCATGAGAGGATGTTGGTTCCGATGTGTGAAGACTGTGATAAGGTGAAGGTTAAGTACCAGGATGTTCAAGATGCTGATGGTGCTGGCAACTTAGAGGTAAAATAGATTATTCTCCTAAAAGTCCCTATATTCCCTGATCACTAGTTGTAGATTATTTAGTGCTACTTATGATCTTTTTTTCCTAGGACGGTTATACTGCCAATTATTTCTGGATTTTTTGTAGTCTTATGAACTAACCCTGAAGTATTCACAAATATATTATGCTTTTTGCCTAGGGTAAAATTCAATCTACCTTGAGGTGGTTGACATAAGTTCGGATAGATCCCATTACCAAACCAACTACAATCCCTCACAAGTACGACATAACATTTATGGACTTGACATCAATGTTTGGGGTGTTCATGCGTGTGTTTTGGAGGATCTGTGGCACGTCTTGAGCATGTTTTGGCCAGACAAGGAAGGCATGCGACTGATTTTTGGTGTGCCCGTGTTTCCTAGCCTCGCATCGTCTTTTTTCCCCATTTGTTCTCCTTATATATGCTCAAACAGATTATTACTCAAATGACACCCAAAACCACTTGTTCCCGTTGATGTCCTCAAGTCCCTTAAGATGTTAATTATAGCGCATTTTAATAGTATTATGTCAAAGGGATTACGAGGTTTTATTTCATGCAAGTTTAGACGCCACTAAGATATAACAATAGACATGGTTGCTGTGATTAACGATTAATTGTTTGTATGGGTGGTGTTATTATTTCTGTTATAGTTGACTTACACTTCAGTATATCTTCCATGCTTTGGTTAAATGTGTATGCTTCAAATTTTGAGGTCTAGAACTAATTAATCCATATGCCTCCACTTTTATTGCAACATTTCCTTGTAACTGAGATTGTTAAAGTATTCATTCTTATATAGGAATGGGTTTCGGCATCAAGGGTGGGTTCTCCTGTCATATTAGGTATTCGATTGTGTGGGAGGCCTGTGGCTGTGGTGCGTCTTGACCCCCCTTGTGGTGCCAAGTCTTCGTGCAGCCTTGGTGTTGGGTCTGTTGTAGATGCATGGTGGCATGATGGCTGGTGGGAAGGGATTGTCATTGAAAAGATATCAAAAGAAATTTTCCGTGTACTCCTCCCAGGTATGTGCTCACTTAAGGGGGGCGTTTGGTATGCGGAATAATATATACCCGAGAATTCTATATTTCCGGTAATTAAATTCTCTGGAAAATTACATTCCCATGTTTGGTGACTATATAAATATTCCCTGAAAAAAAAAACTAAAAAATGAAAAAAAGCCCAAAATCGATAAAAAAAAAACGAAAAAAAAGCCCCGACCAAAATACAAAAAAAAAGACAAAATGGCCAAAAACAGACCAAAACGACAAAAATGAAAAGAAAAAAAAAGTAAAACCAAAAAACAACAAAAAACAAAAAACGATAAAAAAAGCGAGAAAAACGACAAAAGGAAAAAAAACAACAAAAGCGACAAAAAGGCAACAAAAATGACAGAAAACAACAAAAACGATAAAAAAAGGGCCAAAAAATGACAAAAACAAAAAAAAGACAAAAAAGAGAAAAATGACAAAACAAGACCAAAAACGCAAAAAAGGACAAAATAAAAAAATACAAAAAAAGATAAAAAAATTACTACAAAAACGACAAAAAAAACAAAAAACAACAAAAAAAAGACAAAAACGACCAAAAGAAACAAAAATGACAAAAAAGACGACAAAAAACAAAAAAAATCCGATGAAAAAGGGCGAAAAAAGAGGAAAACGACAAAAACCAACAAAAAAAACAACAAAAACCTACTAAAAATTACAAAAAACGACAAAAGACAATAAAAACCGGTAAAAAACGACAAAAGTGACAAAAAGAGACGAAAAACGACAAAAAACAACAAAAAACGACAAAAAGAAAGAAAAATCAACAAAAACGACAAAAAAAGAAAAAAAATACTATAAGAGACCAAACCGACAAAAAGCTAAAAAAGGACAAAAAACGACAAAAGATAACAAAAAGGTAAAAAACGACAAAAAAGTGATAAAAAGAGACGTAAAACGACAAACAACAAAAAACGAAAAAAATAACAAGGAAGCAACAAAAAAACAAAAAAGAGGCCAAACCGATAAAAAACGACAAAAAACTCTAAAAAACGACAAAAAGAGACCAAAGACAACAAAAACAGACAAAACCCGGTTTAAAAAGACAAAAAAGATAAACGACAAAAATAACAAAAACGACAAAAAAATGACAAAACTACTAAAAACGACAAAAACAAGTAAAAAGCGACAAAAAGAGAAAAAACGACAAAAAAGATAAAAAAATGACAAAAAAACGGCAAAAAGGAAAAAAAATGACAAAAGAAACGAAAAGGACAAAAAACTACTTAAAAACAAAAAAAACGACAAAACGTCAAAAAAGTGACAAAAAGAGAAAAGGACAAAAATAATAAAAAAGATAAAAACGACAAAAAATGACAAGAAGGGACAAAAAACGACAAAAAAATGACAAAAAACAAAAAAATACAAAAAAAAAATACCCACATATTCTTAAGGAATAGGATTTCCATGTTTTATGGGTAAACTATTTACCCGGTTATTTCTAATTCCCGGGGTTAGATTTTTTATAGCCCAAACAAACATGGTAGATTCCCACCCTAAATTTTTCCGGGAATAAAAAAAATACCGCGTACCACACGCCCCCTAAATTTCTTCATTGAACTGGAAGCTTAATGACTCATTTTTACACATGTAATTGTATAGAGAAGCATCTTTTGTTCCTAACTACAAATCATTTTGCAGGAGAACGGCAAAACTCTACATTCACCGTTAGCGACTTGAGACCCTTGCAGGATTGTGTGGGCAACAAATGGAAACACATAAAAGATCGGCCAGATATGACAAGCTTATTGTTGTCTGATATGGATAGAGGAAAAATATTTGCCGGGTGATGAAAGTAGAACAGCTCGAGCCTCGGTCTCCAACCAGGTGGAAGCAGAGGCCAAGAGGGAAAGCGCGGGTGTATGTAAGCCCTTGCTGAGTCGAGAGCATTCAGGGAGACGGAAGCCATTGTTCCAAACCTATCATTTGGGCTTAATGGGTTGCACCGGAACCGATATAAAAGAAGAAAGCATCCAAGAGAACTGGGTAAAGGTGGCGGCAGAAGGTCGAAAAGACAGTTTGGTTGCAGGTCGAAAAGACAGTTTGGTAGCTCAAGCAGCAGTAGCAGTCCTGAGGCAGAGGAAGAATATAACGCTGGTGGAGAGTTTTTGGTGCCCGATTCCTTGACGGTTGTTGACCACGAGAACTGCAAGATTGGAGGAGATCCATTGTTCGTGCCACCATTGGCTTTATGTTCTAACTTGGTCATGTCCCAATGACCTTTCTCCATCTACTTGTAAATTCCGAAGCACCCCCACCCGAAGTTCTGATGCTCTCTTTTTGGAATAATTGCCACAAATATGGTCGGATGCGCATTTTCTATTGCATCACCATACTTACTCCAGGTTTTAATGGAACCATAGAAGTCAACTTGGCAATTCAGGAGCATCCGTTGTTTACGAAAGATGATGGCTTCAAGGAAGAAGCCAGTGTACTGTGCTGTATTTTTAAGTAGGTTAGATAGCCCTTCTCAGCATGTAACAAAGCCCCTGTTCCATGAGGTGAGCTTAGTAGAGCAGAGTAGATAAAGCTTCAAGCACACTTTTAAGCCAGTTCTAACCATACCTAAAATTTTCTGACCCCTTGCTTATATAGTTAATGCATTTTCTTCATCTAACTGTTATTGTACTAAATCTGCTATTTGCTTGCTTTTACGGGCATTTTCGTATCGAAGGTGTTTGATGATTACATTTTGGCTGACTGATAGTATAACGCTGACTGATAGTATAACAAATTATGCTTGTACGAAAAAGGGGTCTTTTTTTTTTCTTGTGCGCTTCAATTCTGGATAACCCCCCTCATTCTGGGTTTAGATGTAGTTTGCTGTTTTCTTAATCGAAGTATTGTTCTCACTCACCAAAAATATAGTAATTGGTTTTGCATTTGTTTTTTTCTTCTTTTTTTCCCTTCCCGTGCAGACTCTCACGTTCCCTCTGATGTTGTGGGATCATGGGTGGGACGACCGCACGTCCTCATTATATTTCATCATTGTCATTGCACCTCTGTCAACATTGGTACCCACTTGGCCGTGCACGAGATAAGGGACGTCCACGGGCCGGTCGCACACGCTCGATCGTACGCACAAGGCGAGGTAACTTCTCTGATCCTGTGTCCGAGTCGAGTCACGTTCACGGACCGGTCGCATCCGAACGCTCGCTCGAGGCAAGATAACGTGCACGAGGCCAATGGACTTATTCCCGTGGCTCAGAATATTGCCGCTTTCATCAGGCCTCTGATGTGTGCGAGCGTAGCTGTAGCTGTAGGTGAACTATTTTACTAGATTTGTTGCAATAACCTGACAGTCCTGTAACCATTGCTGTAGAAACAGTGCTTGAAGTTTTTTGTGTACATGCAGCTGCAATACTTGGTTTATCAGGAAGGAAAAACTAGAATTAGGTGGAGCAATTGTGGGGCTGGGGTCCTGGGGATGTAGTCAAATATTTCGGCAGCTACTGTGTCGTGGTTTGTAAGTGTTATTGCTTCTGGGAATTTTATTTTTGAGGTTGAGAGTATGATGATGATTGATGACATGTTAGTAGTCGGCAAATATGGGATTTTACTGCAGAAAAGACTGAAGTAAGCTGCCAAGTTTGAAAGAGAAAAAAGTACTGTCTGATGGACTTTTATGAATGCTTTCTAAGCAGTATGTGTCAGTAGTTCGACTCTCGGTCGTAGAAAAATATTGTTCATCTTTTACCAATTTTCTTGTCAAATGTTTAACATCGACCCACTTTTTTTAAAAACCCCAGTTCTTTTGTGTAATCTGCTCATTGCGGCCAATCAAGTTGGATTTTGAACCGGTTTGATTCCAACTTTTTCGATTCAATTTTTTTCTTTTTGTTTAAAATTTAGAAGCTAATTAAAATTACCAATTTTCAAAAATGGTATATGTGTAGTTATAAGTAAAAAGTCTCTCAGAACTTAATAAGTAGTATATGCGTAGTTGTGTATCATGAACTATATTCAATGTAAGATTGTAAGCATATATAACTGGTTCAATTGGGGGTTAACATATGGACCGGACCGGTTTGACCCAACCTATTATCCTGATCGGTTCATCCTCGGTCCAGGAAGTGTTATGTTTGCTTGTGTTGTGTATTAAGTGTGTGTGAAGTTCTGGTGAAAGATTAGAAACAGAAGTTACAGGCAAAGCCAAAGCCTTGGAATATGCCAATAGGACACTTAAGCAGATGAACAACCAACCAACCTTCATTAAGCAGAATCAGATTCTACAGCACAAAACTCCACAAAAGGATGTCCCAAAACAGAGGACTAGGAAAGGGGAACCCTCACCACCTTCCTATTCCTTCTTCCTTTCAGCCTCAGGCTGCTCTCGTCGCCGTCCTTGTCGGTCTTCGTCGCAACTGTCTCAAACTTCTTCTTCTTCTTCTTCTTCATGTCGGACAAGGCAAGCTCCGTTCCTCCTCTGGCTATCTTGACCGGTGAAATCTTTCGTTTCGTTTTCGAGCTAAAGACTAATTTTCTTTCTCGTGTTTTTTTTTTTTTTTTCATTTTTCTTTTTGAAGTTCTATTGCATGACTGTGAGGATGAACATCGACTGCGGCGGCTGCTACAAGAAGATACGGCGAGCACTCCTCAAGATGCATGGTAAGTTCAGAACAAGCACACCATGAACTGAATCATGCCATATAATTTGCATCGGATTATTCTAATACCATGTTAAAGAAATTCTTGTCACTATACTAAAATTTTAGAATTTCATTTTAGAATTTCAGTGACGGTTGGGAGTTATATATATTTATATAATTGTTAGCAATATTTATATTGTTGTACTTCGGCTTCTGTTGCATGGACACAAACACTTATGTTCTAGTCCATTTTGGAGTTTGTCGCATCCAGTACGTGTCTGATATGATAGGACACAGGCATGTACAAGTTTTTTTTTTTTTTTTTACAGTGTCAGGCTCTTCCTAGATATAAGGTTTTAATTAGTATATGTTATTGTTAATTTGTTGTTGAAGAGTTGGAGAGCCACCTGATAGAGAAGAAGCAGTGCCGGGTGAGCGTGTGCGGGGCGTTCAGCCCGCAGGATGTCGCGATAAAGATGAGGAAGATGACGAACCGACGGGTCGAGATACTGGAGATCAAGGAGATCGACCTCGGTGGCGGCCGCGGTGAAGAAAACAAAGGGGACGGTCACGCCAACAACGAACCGGCCAGACTCCAGGGACGAAACTAACATGCTGTAAACATGGGGCTATGGTCACCCCCACAACTGCAAATATTTTCAGTGTAGTAACCATATATTTTTTACATTTCTTTTTTTTATGGTAAATATAGTTTACTTTTATGAAGAAAAAAAAAACCAGTTTTAATAAATTTATGGTCACCAGCAATAATTTGCATATAAGCATATTATTGCAAAATAGTAGAAATTCATATAAGCATATTATTGCATATTTTAAATTTATGCTTCTAAAGTATGCTAAATTAGAATATTATCTAGACATATAACAAACATCTAATTTTGTTTCTAATTAACTTACAAATTAGAAACATGCTTTGGAATATAACAAATACTAAAAAAATTCAAACACGTAGTATTTTTTTAGAAAGTATGTTTCATAAGAAAAAAAAAAAAGTTGTTTATTAGTATTACCAACGATGTTATAGTAAAACACTTTCAAAGTATGAAAACTCGTAAAGAACATGTGTGAGATGTGTTGTCTCCGAATCTCCTTTAAGATTGTGCCCCCCCCCCCCCCCCCCCCCCCCCAATGAATTGTAATCATGGATCAGCCACTGTCTGGAATAAGAGAGAGAGCCAAGCTAATGCTGAAGAAACCTGCCTAAATGGGACAATTAGTTATTCTTTTGGGTGGCTACGGACAAATTCAATAGCAGTCATTTACTCATGGCGGTGTTGAGAATAGTTATATTGTTTACCTATAGTCCTAACAGTTCCCTTAACTACTATCTTATTGTTTCTTGTTACCAAAATATCTATTAGTCTTCGTTGTACATGTTCAAACCACCTAAGGCGGAAGTCATGACAACCGGTCATATAAATTCCCACGGCGCATCATTGTGTGCAGCTGTAAAACAATCACAATAACTTGTCATATTGGTTGATTTCTGAAAAGGTATTTTATAATCTCTAAAATGTAATTTTCTTATCTTCGTAGCTGATTCCATTCTAAGAGGAGATGACTTGATCATGACGAAGATGATATCCATTCTAGCCTCTGCCTCAATGAAACAAGTTGATTCTCGGAATTTTTTAAAATACAAGGATAGAGGCGCGCGCGCACACACACACACACACACACACACACACACACACACACACAAAAAAAAGCAGCATAGTAGGTTATTAAGTCCGACAAGACTTGGAGATTGAACAACCACCCTCTAGGGGTAGGGGTGAGCATATAACGGTTGAAAACCGAACCGAAATATGACAAACGGTTCGGTTTTTCGGTTATCGGTTCGGTTTACGGTTTAAAATTTTAAAAATTTGAAATAACGGTTCGATTTTCGGTTCTTAATCCGAAAAACCGAACCGAACCGAAAACCGATTTAGATTTAGTAATTTATCAAACTACCCACAATATACATATACTAATATTTATTAATCCCTAACTGAGCGCACTTTCTTCTCCTATTCTATGTCGGTGCTTCTTTGAGCACTCTCTCTATCTACCCTCAATATATATATACTAATATCTTTCACTCTATGTAATATAACAATTCATAAATACAATAATGTCATTTTTTTTTTTATTTAAATAGACACATTTTGCTAAAAACTTGAAGGCCATGCACATTGGTCCATGAAACCGAACCGACCGAAAACCGAACCGAATTAATTCGGTTCGATTTTGTTCGGTTTTTTATAAAAACGGTTCGGTTTTCGGTTTTGAGAAATACGATTTACGGTTATTTCGGTTTTCACATATTCGGTTCGATTTGAACCGAACCGAACCGATGCTCACCCCTATCTAGGGGTGAGCATTATTTAGTTTTAGACCTAAACCCGAATCAAATCGAACCGAATAAGAGATTTGGTTCCGTTTTAAAAAAAAAAACCGGTTCGGTTTCTGTTTTGAAAATACTACTTTTTTTATTCTATTTCGATCTAAAACCGAAAACCGAATAAAAAAAATAGTTTATATATATATATATATATATATATATATATATATATATATATATATATATAAACAAAAACAAAACCACAAATAAATTGAATAAACCGAAAACCGATTTAATTTGGTTATGGACTAATTCGGTTTGGTTTCGGTTTTGCTTATGCAGATTTTAGTCCAATTTGGTTTTCGGTTGTTCAGTTCGGTTTGAACCGAATTAACCGAACGCTCACCCCTACCACCCTCCATAGGACAATCCTCCAGTCCATTTGTTTTTTTAAGGGCTGGCTTATACCAAATCCAATTTAAGCCTATATTTATATTTCAAAGGTGCAAGCTCCGACTAAGACAACCCAATCTCCTGGCCCGTTCCTGAGTGTGAGACACAACTTAGGTGCTTACACTTAAGAGTGCATACTTAGCCTAACCCTGTACCTTGCGTTAGCGAGAGCCTTATAGGAGTGATGACGCAACCAGGCGTCGAAGATTATAGTTTCCATCGTGCTTCACAACTGGAGCTGTTGAGAGCATGCATTTTGTTGTCTAAAAAAAAAAAAAGAGCATGCATTTTGGAAATATTGGGCTATTGGACACGAAATGGCCGGTATAAATAAATATATATTACAATCAAATATCAAAAATATATAATAAACTAACAAAGTATCAAAAGTAAATTGACAATTTGAATGAAGTGCAACCGCTGAACAAGCCTATGAGTCAGAATGGAATACATACTTATTAAGCTACAATACATAGAATTTACCATTGTTCTGTTGGCATGACTTTAGACCATCTCCAATGGGATCTCTCATGACAATTATTATTGGGCTCCACACCATTGAATTGGTCCTTTTACTATGTGACACATAAGATAGAAATGGAGAACCATTGGAGAACATTTTTTTATGTCTAGAATTTCTATGTAGAAACTCTTCCAACTAGGATATAAATCTCCTTAAAGTACAATGCCAAGTAGGATAAGAACTCAATTTTAGAAATCACCATTGGAGATGGTCTTAGGTAGAGAGGGTCGAGTGCCCGAAATTAGAAGCACTTATCAAGATGGTGTTGGTATCTAAGAATACTTTTGTGAAGGCAAAATACGTATATATTATATTATATAGCAAAATATATGAATTTTTGGCAAACACCGATCTATATATATGTCAGAAACTGTCAAAAAAAAAAGTCACAAAGATCGTCACAGCGCATAGTGCCAACTGAATTGATCCTTCACTAGTATCAGATGAGTAGAGCATCAATAGGGAACTTCGCAAACTTTTACCAAATTGATGTTGGTGTCTTCTCCCAAAATTGATAAAAGACCTTAGCTCAATTTATGTGTAAATAATACAATGTCTTATAGAAGAAAGATGAACAACCAAATTCATTATTCTTGTGAACAAATTGCACCATGAAGAGAACAAAATCTGCTGAACCCAAGATGAATGCATTCTGTTTAATTCCACTAAAGGGCGTCCCACCCCACTGCCACGAGGCTCGGCTTATGCATCGTCTGGAGAGGATCAATATGCAGCCTTCAGGGGCGGATTCAAGTTTAGCTTGGGGTGGGCTCCCCAAAAATTCAGCCCACCCCCGTTTTTTTTTTTTCCTTCTTTTTTCTGTATATTTTTTTTTATTCTTTTATATAGATTAATCCAATTCCAGCCCACCCAAATTTTTGTTAGTCCACCCCAGCTATAGTTTCTGGATCCGCCCCTAGCAGCCTTACTCATATATATGAATATGCTGGATCCACGACTCAAATCCTGCATCCCCAAGGATACAAGCAGCAAGCCCTATGCGACACCATCATTCGGTTTATTTCCACTATAAGCTAAATTTATTAACTGAAAAAGGTAGAAACTATTCATACTTTTTACTATTATTTCAGTACAGGTAATACCAGTACAGGTAATACCAACTTAGATCTAAAACAGAATGATCAACCTAATGAACCATATGTAATAGATGGTTCCAACATCAGAAGCATCGAAAAATAATATTAGACAACCTAAGAAGAAAAATAAAAACTAGTAAAACAAATACTACGGCATACCTGCTTACGAGTATATAACCCTGAGTATCTAGGTAAATGGTACGTGCCAAGGCACCTTAGTTCAGAAACATCAAGAGAAGAATGGATAATATTAGATAATCACATAACATAGAAACTGAACAATTACCAGTCTTATATTCAAATACGTAAGTCCGTATACCAACAAAAAGCACCTTCGTATATAAATAATCAGCTTTCCGCTTCTTGAATCTCGACTTCATATACTACCAGATACTAGAAGATTTCACCAATTTTCCAACAACAAAAAAAAAAAAAAAACAGCCTTCTAGCTGGCTTAGTCACAACATTAAAGTCATCCGATAAGCTTTGGATTGGTTTTGTTGCTGACTGATTCAGAACTCAGTTTTGGCCAGAAGTAGTATTGACCATACAGGACTTCTTGAAAAAATCGATTTATTTTACCTCTATTGAGGTCATTGACTGTTACTGTGTGGGGTTGACCAGCGAAAAAGGAAGAAGACACGTACACACACGCCCACTCTCATACAACTGAAACCTCCGATCAACATGCACTGTTAAGTTAGGATTTGATGCAGTGCACACACAGACAAGCCAGTTTTCCTTCAATCCCATTATATACCCCATCCCAGTCCGAAGGCTACATCTCAGCCCAGAGGCCTCACGGAGCCGTATCCGCACCGCACCGCACCTGCTTCGCATCCACGCACCGCCCAAATTGCACCGCACCACGCACCAAGACTACCCAACCGCCACCCCACTACTTAAATCCCTCAAAAGGGAATTAAATGGCGCCCCCATTGCTCGAACCCGCAACCTCGTGGGGGGTGCATCAGCCTCAACCGTTGGGCTAAACTTCATTTGTGTATATATATATATATATATATATATATATATATATATATATATATATATATGCAAAATATATATATATATATATATATATATATATAAAGTAAAGAACCCAAAAAACCAGATCTGGATTCTGGAACTGCCAAAATTGAATATTCATAGGAGGGGTCCTAAACTAATAACGAAAGCGAGTTCTCAACTTGCTTAGAGCACCCTTTAGATGCTTAGATTTATGAAGAAACTGCACATGCTTAAACTCTGAACATTTTCTTTTGCCTCAAAACACTAAATAATTGCCAGTTAAGATCACAAAATGAGAAATCAGGCCTTGTGATTGATCCTGACCATGACAAGATCTTACCAAAGATATTCTTCTCTCCCCATTAGTAGTCTTCACCTAGCTTTCGTTTTTCATTGATCATTCTTTTTCTGGATCTCTAATACTTTTTTTTTTCTTATTCTCTAATGTCTTCTTTCTTCTATAACTCCGAGTTGACCAAGTAGATTAGCCTTCAGGGTTAGGGCCATTAATATACATGCCTGAATGCGCTGGCCAGGACGGCGGAGGTCGCACCAGCATTCTCCCATTTGATAGAAGAGAATTATATTTATGAAGTATAATCAGCAGTACTTTCCTTATATTGTGTCTGATGATTGATAACACTATCAAAGGATAAAACAATTTGTCAGTCTGAAAGTGATCAAATTTGATCCTAATTCAGTACGAACAAAATGCAAAATGTTTTAAACCTCTATTAATACGGATTTGTAAACCTCATTTATTCGTAGGCTACTAATATTCATGCAGTCATGTTTTCTACTTCTGTTCAGAAACCTTTGCATATAAACAAATGCTTGCAGCTTGTGCCTTGGGGCTAAAGCCTGTCAACATCCCCTTTTAATCTCTACCAGCAATTGTAGACACTTCCATGTAAACCATCAAAGACATTTTGCCTAAAATTTTCTTTACTTATATTCCATTGCCATACAAAATTAACCTCTCTTTTTTCCTGAAAATGATGAACCCAAGTAGTGCCCACTAGGCGATCAGGGCCCAGTCGTGTCCCAAGAAACATTGTAACATTATCTAGGACTGACCAAGAAATCAAAGCTTCTTGATGACTCTGCTTAACCAAAAATGTAAAGTAACAGATAAGAAGCTAGCTGTAAATGAGCAGTCATTTTTTGGTCCTTGTAGAAGCATAGAAAAATGCTAAAGATTTAAAATCACTCTTAAGTGTAAATGAGTGACATTTGTAAAAAGTGCAATATGACCTCCATCTAGCATTTTCGCGCAGAGGGCTGTCGCGTGAAAATTATGAACATCTACCCATGCGAAGGGATCAGTTCTTACTCATTTGCTGACCACGCTGAGGTGATTCTACGCTACAAAGTTGCTATGAAGGGAATTTAAATGTGGAAAATGGTGATAGTTGCAGTGCCAATTGTTACAAAATAGTCGACATCTTTGCGTTGACTAGTCAACGCTTCGAAACTCTCTACAGATAATACTCATAGCATCAGCAAGGTTCTAAACGGCGGTAGGAGGGTGCGCGGCGCAGAGAGCCCGCCTAGGCACCGCCTAGACGGTCGATATATTTTGAACATTTTTTACTATTTTGTCAGTGTTTTTTGCATAATATGCATATTTTAAGGGTGTTCCATATATAACTAAGTTATAGAACGAAGATTTATAAAGTTTTAATTCCGTAAAAGTGAACGATAGGCCCATAATGCTTACAAAATCTTTTTGGCCAAAATATCTTGTTAGGTATTGCTCCGCCTAGGCGTCCACCTATGCCGTCTCACCTCCGTCTATGCCGCCAACCTCCGTTGGCCGCCTACTCCACCGCCTACTGAAAAACTGTGCGGAGAAAGACCGCCTACCGCTTAGGCGGCTGCCATTTAGAACACTTAGCATCAGTGCCAACGTGACAGGCCATGAAAGTTCCAAACTGTCAGTTTTATAGTTTTTTGCGTAGAAAATATGCCTTGCTTAGCTGACAAGTCTTCGCGCAGTAGTGCTTCACACGAAGACAACTGTGTTCACAAAGACGGTTGTCCCCACGCGAAGATGGCATTTCTCATTACCTAATAAAGACAGAAAATTAATTAAATCTTACATTTCGAATCCCGAAATATCTGCTACTTTTAATGGGATATGTTGAAAATCCAAAACGTCAATCATGATTATGCCCCACCGCAATCATAGAAATTAATAATATTCCTCGTAACTGATGACCGGTAAGTGATGTACGAAGGCATTCTGCATGAAAATAAATGTAGTGTAGTTGAAAATGAATGAAGTAGTATAGTCTTGCTCATTTTTGAGCAAGCACTCGTTAAATAGCCGTTATAGTACGAATTAGTTATAAACATCTTGGTTTTTGTGCTGCCAAGGAAACGAAGAACATCGATTCTTGAGCACTTGAGCCGTCTTGCGGCTGAACTCTACCCTCCACAGTGTTTGTGAGCCTAGAGCCTTACCAAAAGTCCTTGTCTTGATATCGGATAGTCAACGAAACATAGCGATCACGCGCCAATCGAGTTCTTCACCGTTACTCTCCAGTTCTCGTGGTAAACCTTGTACTTAGAATTTTTGTTGTAATTACAAGTCTTTTAATTAGAAATTCTTTGTACTTAAAAGAAATTACACTTTTATTTTCAAACAAAAACAAATAACGACTCTGCTGGGGACGACTTTCACTACTGAAGAGAAGGTTGAGGCGCAATTCAACATCACAAAGATGGAAACTATGCAAGACACGATTGTTGAGTTCAACTAGCAAGCTTTTGTAGATATAATCTCGGAGGGGAACTCAAGCTTCTAATCAATGCTCAAGTCAAGGAAGAACCGCAAGGTTTGGCTACCCAAATCTCAGTTCTCCTATCCCAACGTCGCTAATGACAAGGAAAAAAGCATGTTGTCCATCGGCGAAGAGGTAACTCTCTTAGGCGGCTCTGCTCGGGCTCTCAAAGTCTACGAGACGGTGGACGAAATCCTTAGCAAGACAAGAGTGCCCGCTAAGGCCAAGAAGTTGCATCGCTTTCACAACAAATCGAATTGCAAGATACCCTGACCACTGTAGTGCCTTGTCCCAACATCGTGTCCCTTTTCTCGTTTGCAGGGAGCACGGTTAAGAAATATTGTCGGTATCGATTGATCGAGACGGATTAAATCAAGAGTCTTTCCTCGTTATGGATCAGCTTCTTCGGAATAAGTCTCATATTCAGCGGATTGCGTCTCGAGGAAGGACTCTGTGGCCGAGTCGGAAGAGACCTCTCCGCTACTTTGTTTTCAATATCGCATTTGTCCCTTTTCGCGTTGGTTTTCTTGCATGCGTTTTCGAGAATGGTTTCGATGGATTTTATTGCTTGCGTTCTTTGAACTTCGCACTTCATATCAAATCTTGAGAGAAAGGGAGAGTATTTATTCTTTGCTTATGCGATTGCAGGTAATCGCGTAGGCGACGCTTAGAGTAGAAGACTCTTTCTCTCGCCTCATTCAATCATCGGTGAGTGGCTTGACCTTTTACCCCTTGCCCTCTTGTTCTCCAATCAATTAACGATACCGAAAACATGAATGCTAGATACAGAGACGTAGACACAATGTTACATGCTTGTTTTCAATAGCACTGTCAATAGTATAACTGTTGCATGTTTACTTATGTAGAATTGCTATACCATGAAACTGTTACATGCTTACTTATGTCATGCTTGCTATAGAATTGTGTTAAGCAAAGACTGAATCATTGAATAAATGTTGCCACGATAAGACAGATTATGATAAAAATTGGTTAAGTTTTTTATGTTAGACCATATTTGAATAACTAGTTTAGTCTAACACGGACATGGACAACTTGTGCACAAGATTTCTTTTCCTCGAACGGCAACCCGAGGCCACAGGACCAAAACAGCCTAGGAGAAAAACTAGTTGTGCTGGATACTAGCACGGATTACTCAAAAACTTTTAGCGGGACTCGCTAACCGTGCTGAAAAGGTTGTCTTCTAAACCAAGCTATACGTCCAGGATGGCTTGAATTGCCAGTGACCTCCATATACACATTGTTTTAGCTATTAATATAAATATGACAGGAAAAAACATAGTAAGTTTTATACAGGCACGGAGGCTATGTCCTGGGTAAGATTCAACGTAACTTTCATATGATATGCCTTATCAAATGTTTACATGCAATTGATTAGGATGGTTATAAAGAAAACTAAATATACTGTTTGTTCACATAATTTCTATAACAAATGAGATCGTGGGATTAATTAATCATTCACCACTACACGGTAATGTACAGACCCTCGCTCTCCACAGGTGTTGCGAACCGGGAAGGACGTGCCATATAGCTGAAGGCGATGCTTGAACCTTTTTAATTCTTGCTCCAGCACAAAGGCTTACTCAACTTTTGAATACCCCGCCTTAGTCCAACGGAAATGACTCACCTCCCTCTAATTCCACGTGTTCTGAATGTTTTGTTTGTAAGAAGCGGATGTAACGTATGGAACAACTATCTCATCAACGTTTATTTTGAGTTAAGTTTGTAAGCCCTCGCAGCTCCCTTTGTAATCGAGTCATGTAAATGATGTTCATTATCAATAACACAAATTTTATTCTATACAAGTGTTCAATTTTTCTGCTGACTCTATTTGTTGTTGTGTTTTGGATAACCTTATGATCCTGCCTCGTGCGAGTGCAACTTAGGCTCACACGACATCACGTCCGGGACTATCCATTCTACGGAATCGGGACGTGACATAATGGTATCAGAGCACGACTTTACGTCTTTTGGCTTTCCGTCTTGAGTCTCGAACCCTTGACCTCGTGTCGATGAGATGAGTTGTTCCATACAGCGAGTCCGTAATATTTTCTGAGACCAATGTGAGTTGGCCTTCTTATTCCAGAAGTTGCGGAAGCTGCGGCTGTGAACGAAGCGAGTACTTCGAGTGGCTCGAGTAGCTCGAGGGCCGAACCTTCTGCCAACCATATAGAGCGAACGTTGCACATGCTGGAGGCGCAACAAAGACAGGTCGAGATCCAGCAGAGCCAGAACAAGAATCATCAACGGCAAGTCGAAGACCGGCAGAGAAAGACGCCTCCTCTGCCTTTCACTTCCCCTAGTCGACCCTAGGCTCCTATCGCCAGACGCGGAGATTATTTCTCCACGTCGAGGCGCCCTCCCCTCAACCTGGATGCCTAGCCAGCCTAGGCGTCGCCTGTAACAACATAGCGTAGGACCCAATCTCATTTCTTTGGACGCCGATTCTCAATAGAGATATTCAAAATTCTCAAATAAATAAGTTAACCATCACTTTTGCCTACTTTCTTTATCAAGAATAAAGGTGAAAATGAAATAGGAATAAAATGCATCCATAAACAATAAAATGAACCACGACATTCATTTAAGTAAAGTAGGATCTGGTAGTGTCCACAAAATGTTGTATATTGGAATTACTTCCACAATTTATATCGCTATATTGATGTATTAGCTTACTGAGTTATCAGGTTGAACTTGAACATTCCTCTAGTTAAAGAGAAATGAGTGGTGTATTAATATGACTCTTGTTATCTAATGTTATTTTTCACATGGTACCAGAACTAGGGTTTCTCTAGGCATGGACCATCTCTCTCCCCCCTTTGTCCTTATTTCTCTTTCCCCAGCCCCTCTTCCCTAACACAGCCTTCCAACCGCCAATACCTATGCCTCCTAGCTACCATCACCCTTCTACCCTACCAACATCATAGCTACATTCTCCTCTCCTCTTCCAACAAAGCTCTATCCATGTCCCCCTCCCACCTCCATTGCTACCTTCTCTTCTTCTCACCTAAGAAATCTGACTAACCTAACCTCGCCACATAACTTGGGCAATCTTGTTACATGGAGAAGAAACAAAGTAACAAACAACTGTAGCAAGATCTCGTACATGACTATAGTATAACTCATATTGTTTGTGAGATGGTGACTAAAGACTTAATGAAGGTTCTATGTGAGGATCGTCTCGCAATATTGGTATTCGTATACGGATAAGCGTGTATTTATCTCATATCATTTTTTTCGGTTTTCGGAAAAGCTATTAATGACTTATACAACTTAATGTATTTCTGAGTTTATTAAGAATCGTGCCAACCCGCATGCTTCCTGAGACTTGTAGAGACCCATGGCACCGCCATGTACCCTGACTAGGGCCCGCAAGTAGAATTTGAATCCCCAAAATTTGAACTTTTCCCTAATCTTCCCATTCTACTGGACACTGACTATACTGCCAAGTACATTGTCCCCTATTGTGTAATTGGGGAAAAGTCATTTTGGGCTATTGGATCTCATACAACGGTTGAGATTGGATCGAAGGCTTTATATAAGCCTTAAATATCATTCATTCATTCCTTCATTTATTTCTCCTTGTCTCCCTCTTGGTTTCCTCTTGAGAGCCAAGGAAGAGAGCTCTAATTCTCCTCTCTCATACACACTCTTTTCCACTTTTTGCAAGCTCACTAGAGTTGAGAGAGCGAGACTTGTGCTTTTAAGCCGTCCTAGTAAACGACTTGACACGAGCACCACGCATCCTAGGCCCCTGTAGGCAAGTACTCGTAGCTCTCAACATTGAAATTGGTTTCGATTGGGTTTTGATATGGTATTCATGGTTTCGATTGAATTTTGATATGGTTTCCATGTGATCACATGAGTTTTCTCTTGGATTTTGACTTGCATTGCAATAAAGATTATTCGTCATATCGAGCCCTTTGTCCTTTGACAGAACTCGAATCAATCTAGTATCGGTCGTTTTATCGATTTTCTAGGTTTTGTATTGCGACAGAAAGTCGTGAATTTTTCTCCACAACACGTACACGTGATTATGAGCAAGACGTGCTTTCAGGATTTTGATTTTCATAGTGTATCGGTCACCTGACGACCGATTTCACACTTCACGACAAAGGTTCTGCCCTTTACTGGGCCAGATCTCTGCAGACAGTATACTGCCTGCAAGTAAAGTTACATATATTGTTCTCTGTCTCCAAATAGGATACTGGACGGAATACTGCCCAGTATATTGTCTGGACATGATTTATATATATTGCTCTGTCCAGAGACAGTATATAGATATTGGACAATATATTGCCCAGTATACTGGACAGTATACTTTCAGTGCAGCAATGTTGATTTTCATGATATTTTCTGATTTTCGTCGATTCGTTTTCATGTTGGTCCGAATGCAAATGGTCCTGAAAATTGACAACAATATCTTGGTCTACATGAGAGGGTGTAGGTAAATTTTTAAGGGAATCTAAGGGTCGGATTTTCGTATCAATTGTATCCAGAATTTCTCGAGAATATGAATATCTTCTGATTTTCGTCGATTCATTTTCATGTCGGTCCGAATGCAGATGGTCCTGAAAATTGACAACAATATCTTGGTCTACATGAGAGGGTGTAGGTAAATTTTTAAGGGAATCTAAGGGTCGGATTTTCCGTATCAATTGTATCCAGAATTTCTCGAGAATACGAATATTTTCCGGTACAAAAATTATCATTTATTCTTGATGATTTCTCAAGCAGTTTCTTCTTGTACTTCTATATGTTATATCATGATTGCGTGTTACGTCTTGCTTGCACAGGGATCTGGTACCTCATACACGTCCATTACTTGCTATGTTATTAAATTCAAGTTATCACATATATTTTACGAAATGTTTTCGGATACAGACGAACGTATCCCTTGAATCATTGAATGATGTCTATTATATATACTATTCTTGGACTACCATGACATAGCCTGGACAACCTGCAGTACATGTCTCTCTGAATCTCAAACTTGCATATGTTAATAACATGGACTTGTGATAACCCTAGTTAGCTAACTATATCAAGTCATAGTACATGATTGGCCAACGTTGATTGTATGGCATTATATCTTGCTCGGTCTTTATTATTCCTGCTCTAGTTATTGTTCCTATCGGTATCAGTTTATGTGTTTCATTTGTCACTCAATTATTTTTTTACTGCATTAATTTTTCTGCTTCTATCTTTATTTGCTTGTTTGCTGGTTCTTGGTATACTATAGAGCTTTTCTTGTGGTACTTGCTATCAGGGATTGACCGCATTGGCTTTGTATAACCAGATCTCGTAGCGGAGCTAGAGGATCTTCCATACCTTCCACTCAATGGTCAACACCCAGAGGACCGCCAACCGAGCACCTAAGTGGGTTTCCTACTCATCTCCCACTTGTGGATTCTGTATATTTTCTTGAGACTTTAGCCTCGGAGCAAGTGTTAGCTTGTGCTCTGGGATCTTGTACCCGCCTACGGACAACATGGTTGTATATATTCTAGGTTGCAGCTACACATGATCATGTATGATTGTATAGTCTTTGCTAGTATAACATTTTTGTATTACTAGCTTCATGATCATCTATATATTGATAATTTGGGAAGCTTTACTGTCATATTGTGATGGTCATATTTCTTGTTGATTACTTGCTAGTCCGTGATTGAGACACCTAGGATTTGTTTGATCTAAATTAGACTGTTGGATTGTAGAGTAACACCCATGTCTTATACAGCCGTAACCGTATTACTCTGACATAACTGGCCTAGTAGTGTCCCTGCTCTCCAGTATTCTGGTTCTGGAACGTGACATTCTAGAAATACAGAACATTGAAGATGGTGACTATGAATTGTGATAATCGAATTTCTTACTAGTAATCTCGTCTTTCACGAAAGGACCAAGTGCCCAAACATGTTTATGCCGATTGTCATTTTATTTGAGTAGTTGTAAGAAGATTTGCGCTCACTATACTTTGTCTGAGTGCTGAGGATCAAACTACAGAAAGCCTTTAAGCTCAACTAAATTATTTTATATTTTGTATACTAAGTTGGGTATTTGTAATATATATATATATATATATATATATATATATATATATATATATTGGAAATGGTAATTGTGTCGAACGCTCCCACTGGGAATCGATCTCGTGACCACTCAGGCCGCATGCCTCACTGTTACCACTAGGCTAGGGGGGTCATTGGCTATATATATATATATATATATATATATATATATATGGTTAATTACACTGGCACCCCCTATGTTTCATGAGTATTATAGGGACTACCCCTATTACGAAAATAATTACACCGACCACCCCTCTCTTTTATAAATTCTATTAACCATAGCGGTGGCCAGTGTTATTAGTTTCTATAGAAAATAGCAAGGTTCTAAACGGTGGTAGGCGGGTGCGCGACGGAGAGAGTCCGCCTACCGCCTAGGCGGTCGATACATTTGAACATTTTTTACTATTTTACCACAGTTTTTTGCATAATATGCATATTTTAAGGGTGTTCCATGCATAACTAAGTTGTAGAACGAAGATTTATGAAGTCTTAGTTTTATAAAAGTGAACCATAGGCCCATAATGCTTAAAAAATATTTTTGGCCAAAATATCTTGTTAGGTATTGCTCCGCCTAGACGTCCGCCTACGCCGCCTCACCTCCGCCTATGCCTTCAACCTCCGTTGGCCGCCTACTCCACCGCCTACCGAAAAGCGGTGCGGAGAGAGACCGCCTACCGCCTAGGTGGCCGCCATTTAGAACACTGAAAAATAAAAACTATAGGGACGTCTGTGTGATTAGTTTCAAAGCAAGGGTGGTCCGTGTAATAAGTGTAAAACATAGGAGTAGTTAATTCAATTTTATATATATATATATATATATATATATATATATATATATATATATATATATATATATAAAACCCCGCAGGGAAGCCCCGTCCCTCGTCCGTTGGATCGAGCACCCCTCCCCGCCCCCGGGATCCGATGGTGCGGGGGGGGGGGGGGGGGGGGGGGGGGGGGGGGGGGGGGACTTTTGATCCGGATTTTATATATATTTTATATATATATATATATATATATATATATATATATATATATATATATATATATGTGTGTGTGTGTGTGTGTGTGTGTGTGTGTGTATTTTTAATATATATACAACTTAGGGTGTCAAATGAGTGTGTGTCAAATAATCAATGCTTAGTTCGTTGGGTTAAATGAGTTGAAACCCATTTATATACTATCCAACTTTACTCTATTCAAAGAGAGGCTCAAGTTAATGATGTATTAATCTATGATTCTTTTATCACCTAAATTAGGCTAAATTTCAACTTGATACCCTCAACTATTCATGTTTGGCAACTTGATACCCTAAACTTTGAAAATAGGCAACTCAATACCCTAAAATTTATTTTTCCCAAAAATATCTCTCCCCGCCTCCTCTCCCCCCCCCCTCCCTCTCCGGCGATGACCCCCCCCCCTCTCCGGTCGGCATGGAGCGCACGGGGGTGAAGTGTCGGAGCGCGCGAAAAGGCGACGCCATAGCGCACGGGCGGGGGCATGCGCGCTGCGTGGGGCGCGCGAGCGGGCGAGAGCACGCTGGCTGGAGGCGGAGGGGGGGGGGGGGTGCGGCACATGGTGGCGAAGCGGAGAGGGGGGGGGGTGCTGCCTGAGGGAAGAGAGGGGGGGCTGTTGAAGAGTGGGGGTATTTTTGAAAAAAAAATTAATTTCATGGTATTAAGTTGCTTATTTTTAAAGTTTAGGGTATCAAGTTGCAAACATGAATAGTTGAGGGTATCAAGTTGAAATTTATCCCCTAAATTATGTCATCGTATATAAAAAGGTGTACGTAGCAGGGACATACTGAGAACCAGATTATTTATATCTTTGATATGTTACATACACCAGAGCTATGCAGCTCTCTTCTTTTGCTTATGCTTATTATTACTCAGCAAGAAGGAAGGCTCCTACACTCAAGTATTAATAGACCAAGCAAAAGGGCTATTGTCAATCCCCGATTCCGGAATACGTATTTTTAGTACGTATACTGCTTATTTGTATTTACGTATATTTATACGATATTTATTTTGTTGTATTTCTTCATGTATATCCCAAATTATTTGACAAAATAATATTTCGTAATTTATTTTCTGTGATTTTAGTTTACAGTTTTGGCTCTAATTGGGTGACATGTTCTCGGTTCACTTGAACCCGTTGGGTCATCATGAACCAACTTGGTTTAGGCTTTTATATAAAACCCCATTCCTTTTCTCTCCCCTCATTCATTCCTCATAACTCCTCTCATTTACTTCCTTCACCCAACCAAAAGGCAAGTATCAACTTGCACAAGGGAGAGATCCATCATTTTCGTTTTCCTTCAAAAATTTTACCAAAACTTGTTCTTCTCCTCATTCTCTACTAGATTAGAACTTGGAATTTTCTGATTGGAAGCTTTAATTTTTGTAGATCTAAGTTTTAAACATTTTTTTTTTGGTTTTTCTTGGTTTTGATCTACTAAACTCCACCATTTTCAAGTTTTAATGGTTCCATGTTGTAGAGAATTGAATTTTACTCAAGATTGAACTTTGAAAATCGAAATTTGGTTAAGAATTGACTTAGTTATGATTTTTGGAGTTTTTAGGGTTCATGGTTCTTCCCTCTCGGTTGAGGGGAAGAAGATGAACAGTGTCCTGTGTCCGCGCCCTCCGCGCGCGCGCGTCCCGCGCCGCGCTGATGGGAGGTCCGCGCCCCTGTGTCCCGCGCCCTCCGCGCGCGCGCGTCCCGCGCCGCGCTGATGGGAGGACGCGCCCCCGCGCCCGCGTGGTGCCCGCGCCGCGTGGTCTCCCGCGCCGCGTGGTTCCAGCACCAGGCCGCCCCCGCGTGTTCGCGCCCCTGTGTGGACGTCACGCGCCCGGCCTTCCGCGCCCTCGCGAGTCCGCGCCTTGCGTGGCCCGCGCCCTCGCGTGTCCGCGCCTTGCGTGGCCCGCGCCCTCGCGAGTCCGCGCCTTGCGTGGCCCGCGCCCTCGCGTGTCCGCGCCCCCGCGTGTTCGCGCCCCTGTGTGGACGTCACGCGCCCGGCCGTTTTCCCCGCGCCTGCGTGGCCGCCCGCGCCCGGCGCTTCCCGCGCCCGTGTGGCCGTCCGCGCTCGTGACCGCGCCCTCGCCCGCCATGCGCCCGCGCCATGGATGTGACGCGCCCGCGTTGGTTGGCCGACCTTGCCTTAGTACCTAGTCAGCCTGTCCCTGGTTTTCCATTTTTCATGCTACCTTGGCTTATATACGTATATATGTATTGGTTTGTGTATGCGATATATCCTTACGCCTTTTGTCCTGAGCATGAATCTGACCCTGGAGAACAAAGTGTTCCTACTCGCTACATGTGCCTGAATGTCCCGGTTCTCGTTCATGCTTGACAAATGACTCGTAATCCCACGTGGCGCATTTGCAATGTTGCATTACACTAAGGAGGGTAGAACGTGTCGACCTACTGATCGACATGGATCCTCACTTGGGGTACTCGTACTACGGTACGACATTCTAGGAGGATGATCATGCAGGCCACAGCATGAGGATCCAAGATTTCACATAGGGTTTAAATTAGGCAACTAAATCTATTAGATGCATGGAGAGGGCAGAATCCCGAGATCGTGTTACACCAGCCGCCTTGAGGTATTACCTCGACGCGCCAGCTGGTCACCACGGATACTGTGCCATCTGCAATGAGTGGATGCCGGTATCCGATTATTTCCTGATATATTATAAGTTTTGGCAAGGTAGCCCTACGGGGACTTGTGCCTGCAAGGTAGCCTTATGAGGGACCTGTGCTTAATAATACTTGACTACGCAAACCCCTGGGTTGGCTAGCCTTGCTGGAAAGATACGATCTGAGGACTCTGATAATTTAAGGCGAGGATAACCTCGCCATACTAGAAACTCGTAGACTTGACTGGCCGTGAAAATGACTTGCTTGTATTTTTCTTTTACCTTCCGCGAGTAACTGAGGAAAGCGGACTGTTATGGTGCGTGATCCAACCCATGTTCTTGTTTGATTGTTGGGTTGGTTATCGTACTATGACAGGCTGCGGACCGAAGTTACGAACGGAAGCCTTAATTTGATTGTGATGTGTTACTCCTGTGAATGACTAAGGAACATGGCCCACCGCGGTACGTGATCCAACCCATGTTCTTGTTTGATTGTTGGGTTGGTTATCGTGCTGCGATGGTCCGTCGACCGAAGTCACGACCAGGAGATCTTCTTACTTATATCTGTAAACTTATGTAAAGGTCATAGAGTGCGACGCGTCCCGGCTCCATGTGGCACCTTTTGTCCTTGTTTGGTTGTAAGGGTGCCAGATGGGTCCGACGATGTAGCGCTACCCTATAGCCGCAGCATAAGCTTTATTCTTATCATTATAACTGGGTTTTATCTTAACTCTTGTGCCCTTTGGCGGTACTTGCTATTCGGGGCTGACCCCGCTGGTTTTGTTTGGCCAGATCTCGTAGCAGAGCCAGAGGACGCGATCCTTCTTCCTGACATCCATGGTGCATACTAGGAGCATGGCTGGTCGGGGACTCGAGTGGGTTTTTTCTCCACCACTCTTGCTTATACTTTTGTGCGGCGTTCAGCCACCGGCACCTGTTAGCCGGATTACTTGATATTTTGTGTCAGTACATAATTGTAACTAAACAGACTGCAGCTGTGTATAATTTTGTGCTCATGACTCTCTGAGATAGCTATGTTATAAAGCTAGTCTCTCATGACCATTTTGATGAAGCGTCGGGGACGCCTTACTGCTTTACCTTTAATGTTCATTTAATTGCTGATGTTGTGTTGATTGATTGAGACATAGAACTCTATGGGACCATAGGAGACTTGATTGTAGCATGTACCCCCTAGTCTCTTGACAGCCACGATCGCCGTATGACGTCACGTACCTCATATGGTGTAGCTGGCCTCGTCCGTCTCCGTATTTCGGTACTGGGGCGTGACAAGGTTTTAGTGGTGGCCCATGCAGGTCTGATTTTCAGACTTGTGGGGTATTGCGAATTATTAGGAGTCTCAATCAAAACTTGTTCCCCTTGAAATTCTGTTTCGAATTCTCTGTCCTTGCCTTGATCTCTAACCTGACTTGCATCCTCGAAATCTTCCTCGTCCGGACTTGATAATCTTATATTCTTCTCTATAGGGGTGCTTCATTCTCAGTAGCGGGTGAGGCCCATGAGGAAGAGCAGCAAGAGCATGGCTCGACTGGGCAGCAACAGGGGAGAGAACCTTCTCCAGTGCAGGCACGAACAGAAATGGAACCAGAGGCAGTGCAGCCGCAGGTTAATGAAACTCCTGCAGCACCAGTAGCGACGGCAGTACCAGACGCCGTAGCACTCCTGGAGATCATCCGGGGGTTTCTTGTCACTAACCAACAGCAACAGACTCGGCAGCAGGAGCAGAACGTGTTGCTGAACCAAGGGATTCATCCGAGACAGTAAATCGCCCTGGGCCGCGCCAGTGATTCTAGTTCCCAAGAAGGATGGGTCGACGAGGATGTGCATCGACTACCGCAAGCTGAATGCAGTAACAGTGAAGAATAAGTACCCGCTACCAAGGATTGATGACCTGTTTGATCAATTGAGCAAGGCCCGCATCTTTTCCAAGATCGATCTTCGTTCGGGATACTATCAGGTGAGAGTCCGAGAGCAAGATATTCAGAAGACGGCATTCAGATCAAGATACGGGCATTATGAGTTTTTAGTAATGCCCTTTGGACTAACCAATGCCCCTGCAGTATTTATGGATTTGATGAACCGCATCTTTCTTCCATATTTGGATAAATTTGTGGTAGTGTTCATAGATGACATTCTTGTCTATTCCAGCAGTGAAGAGGAGCATGAGAAACATCTTAGGACTGTCTTGCAGACATTGAGGGAGCATCAACTTTATGCGAAGTTCGACAAGTGTGAATTCTGGTTAGATCACATTTCGTTCCTGGGGCATGTAATTTCTGGGGCAGGAGTGTCAGTGGATCCGAAGAAGATTGAGGCCGTAGAGCATTGGCCAGTCCCGAGAACGGTTGCAGAAGTACGAAGTTTCTTGGGATTAGCTGGTTACTACAGAAGGTTCGTGGCGGACTTTACCAAGATCTCTGCGCCCTTAACGCGTTTGACGCACAAGGACGTGGAGTTTGTTTGGTCAGCTAGTTGTCAGGCATCATTTGAAGAATTGAAGAAGAGATTAATCTCGGCCCCGATCTTGACGCTTCCAGTAGGATCGGGAGGCTTTACAGTGTATTGTGACGCATCTGGGAAGGGTCTTGGACGTGTATTGATGCAGCATGGAAAGGTGATAGCATATGCGTCTCGGCAGCTTCGAGACCATGAGAAGAATTACCCGACTCACGATTTGGAGTTAGCAGCTGTGGTGTTTTCACTCAAGTTGTGGAGGCATTATTTGTACGGGGATCGGGTAGAGATCTATACTGATCATAAGAGTTTGAAATACGTGTTCACGCAACGAGATTTGAACATGAGGCAAAGAAGATGGTTAGAACTGCTGAAGGATTTTGATTTAGATCTTCAGTATCATCCAGGCAAGGCGAATAACGTTGCAGATGCACTGAGTAGGAGAAACAGTGCCTTTATCTTGACCTCGCAGAAGCATATTTTAGAAGACCTCCAGAGTATGGGAATCGAAGTAGTTTTGCCAGGGGATATAGGAAGAATGACCAGTATGCAGATTCAGTCAACCTTAGTAGAGAGGATAAGGGCAGCACAAGCAGGAGATCCACAGATTCAGAAGTTGCGGTCGGAGTGTGAATCAGGCCGTAGGAAGGAGTTAGTAATTCATGAGGATGGTACGCTCAGGTTTGGAAATAGACTCTGTGTACCGAGTGGAGATCTTCGGCAGGAAGTTATGTCCGAAGCTCATAGTTCTATTTACTCCATTCATCCAGGAGGAACGAAGATGTATCGAGATATCAGGCAGTATTTTTGGTGGAATGGCATGAAAAGAGAGATAGCGAGATTTGTATCCAAGTGTCTGGTATGTCAGCAGGTGAAAGCCGAGCAGCAGAGACCAGCAGGATTGCTCCAGCCGCTTCCTATCCCAGAATGGAAATGGGAGCACATCACGATGGATTTTGTGACCGGTTTACCTAGATCCCCGGCTGGCAAGAATGCAATCTGGGTAATAGTAGATCGACTCACGAAGGTCGCTCATTTCCTTCCTTTCAGAGTTGGGCAGACTACTGAGCAGTTGGCAGAAATGTACATGAAGCGGATAGTGAAGCAGCATGGTGTTCCAGTTAGTATAGTATCAGATCGGGATACTCGGTTCACTTCCCATTTCTGGCGGAGCTTGCACCAGAGTTTGGGGACCAAGTTAAGATTCAGTACTGCATATCATCCGCAAACTGACGGGCAGTCAGAAAGAACCATTCAGACGTTAGAAGATATGCTACGGGCATGTACCTTGGACTTTGGCGGATCTTGGGAGGATCACCTTCATCTTGTGGAGTTCTCCTATAACAACAGCTATCAGGCTAGCATTCAGATGGCCCCGTTCGAAGCATTGTACGGAAGGAAGTGCAGGTCCCCTTTGGCATGGGACGACGTCGGAGAACGAAAGTTGTTGGGACCAGAGATGATCACGCAAGCTGTGGAGATAGTTAAGTTGGTCAGAGAGCGCCTTCGAGTTGCACATGACCGACATCGTCATTGGGCAGATCAGCATCGTAGGCCTCTAGAGTTCAGAGTTGGCGACCAAGTGTTTCTGCGGATTTCGCCAACTCGGGGTATCATTAGGTTTGGAACCCGAGGAAAGCTTAGTCCAAGATACGTTGGTCCTTTCAAGATTCTCGCTCGGGTAGGCGATGTGGCTTATCGACTTGCCCTTCCGCCTTCGTTAACTGGCATACATGATGTGTTTCATGTGTCCCAGTTACGTGGGTATGTCCCGGATCCGAGTCATGTCCTCGATCATTCAGAGTTAGTCGTTGGTACCGACTTAACTTACGAGGAACAACCCGTATCTATTTTAGACCGGCGAGAGAAGGTACTCAAGAATCGGACGATCAGCCTTGTCCGTGTTTCTTGGAACCATCACTCTCCGGGAGAATCAACTTGGGAGCGCGAGGACGAGATCCGATCTCGGTATCCGCATTTGTTTGGTTTGTGAGGTATATCTTTATGCCATAATGACACGATTCCACATTCACTGCACCTGCTTGTATTGTACTTTTGTGATGTAGATAATAACTGCTTGTTAGTTAACTTGCATGTGATTGTGCCTTGCTTGTCCTGACCTTTCAATCCTGTCTTGGCTGGAAATTCCGAGGACGGAATTTTTCTAAGAAGGGTAGAGATGTCACTCCCCGATTCCGGAATACGTATTTTTAGTACGTATACTGCTTATTTGTATTTACGTATATTTATACGATATTTATTTTGTTGTATTTCTTCATGTATATCCCAAATTATTTGACAAAATAATATTTCGTAATTTATTTTCTGTGATTTTAGTTTACAGTTTTGGCTCTAATTGGGTGACATGTTCTCGGTTCACTTGAATCCGTTGGGTCATCATGAACCAACTTGGTTTAGGCTTTTATATAAAACCCCATTCCTTTTCTCTCCCCTCATTCATTCCTCATAACTCCTCTCATTTACTTCCTTCACCCAACCAAAAGGCAAGTATCAACTTGCACAAGGGAGAGATCCATCATTTTCGTTTTCCTTCAAAATTTTTACCAAAACTTGTTCTTCTCCTCATTCTCTACTAGATTAGAACTTGGAATTTTCTGATTGGAAGCTTTAATTTTTGTAGATCTAAGTTTTAAACATTTTTTTTTGGTTTTCCTTGGTTTTGATCTACTAAACTCCACCATTTTCAAGTTTTAATGGTTCCATGTTGTAGAGAATTGAATTTTACTCAAGATTGAACTTTGAAAATCGAAATTTGGTTAAGAATTGACTTAGTTATGATTTTTGGAGTTTTTACGGTTCATGGTTCTTCCCTCTCGGTTGAGGGGAAGAAGATGAACAGTGTCCTGTGTCCGCGCCCTCCGCGCGCACGCGTCCCGCGCCGCGCTGATGGGAGGTCCGCGCCCCTGTGTCCCGCGCCCTCCGCGCGCGCGTCCCGCGCCGCGCTGATGGGAGGACGCGCCCCCGCGCCCGGGTGGTGCCCGCGCCGCGTGGTCTCCCGCGCCGCGTGGTTCCAGCACCAGGCCGCCCCCGCGTGTTCGCGCCCCTGTGTGGACGTCACGCGCCCGGCCTTCTGCGCCCTCGCGAGTCCGCGCCTTGCGTGGCCCGCGCCCTCGCGAGTCCGCGCCTTGCGTGGCCCGCGCCCTCGCGTGTCCGCGCCTTGCGTGGCCCGCGCCCTCGCGAGTCCGCGCCTTGCGTGGCCCGCGCCCTCGCGTGTCCGCGCCCCGCGTGTCCGCGCCCCCGCGTGTTCGCGCCCCTGTGTGGACGTCACGCGCCCGGCCGTTTTCCCCGCGCCTGCGTGGCCGCCCGCGCCCGGCGCTTCCCGCGCCCGTGTGGCCGTCCGCGCTCGTGACCGCGCCCTCGCCCGCCATGCGCCCGCGCCATGGATGTGACGCGCCCGCGTTGGTTGGCCGACCTTGCCTTAGTACCTAGTCAGCCTGTCCCTGGTTTTCCATTTTTCATGCTACCTTGGCTTATATACGTGTATATGTATTGGTTTGTGTATGCGATATATCCTTACGTCTTTTGTCCTGAGCATGAATCTGACCCTGGAGAACAAAGTGTTCCTACTCGCTACATGTGCCTGAATGTCCCGGTTCTCGTTCATGCTTGACAAATGACTCGTAATCCCACGTGGCGCATTTGCAATGTTGCATTACACTAAGGAGGGTAGAACGTGTCGACCTACTGATCGACATGGATCCTCACTTGGGGTACTCGTACTACGGTACGACATTCTAGGAGGATGATCATGCAGGCCACAGCATGAGGATCCAAGATTTCACATAGGGTTTAAATTAGGCAACTAAATCTATTAGATGCATGGAGAGGGCAGAATCCCGAGATCGTGTTACACCAGCCGCCTTGAGGTATTGCCTCGACGCGCCAGCTGGTCACCACGGATACTGTGCCATCTGCAATGAGTGGATGCCGGTATCCGATTATTTCCTGATATATTATAAGTTTTGGCAAGGTAGCCCTACGGGGACTTGTGCCTGCAAGGTAGCCTTATGAGGGACCTGTGCTTAATAATACTTGACTACGCGGACCCCTGGGTTGGCTAGCCTTGCTGGAAAGATACGATCTGAGGACTCTGATAATTTAAGGCGAGGATAACCTCGCCATACTAGAAACTCGTAGACTTGACTGGCCGTGAAAATGACTTGCTTGTATTTTTCTTTTACCTTCCGCGAGTAACTGAGGAAAGCGGACTGTTATGGTGCGTGATCCAACCCATGTTCTTGTTTGATTGTTGGGTTGGTTATCGTACTATGACAGGCTGCGGACCGAAGTTACGAACGGAAGCCTTAATTTGATTGTGATGTGTTACTCCTGTGAATGACTAAGGAACATGGCCCACCGCGGTACGTGATCCAACCCATGTTCTTGTTTGATTGTTGGGTTGGTTATCGTGCTGTGATGGTCCGTCGACCGAAGTCACGACCAGGAGATCTTCTTACTTATATCTGTAAACTTATGTAAAGGTCATAGAGTGCGACGCGTCCCGGCTCCATGTGGCACCTTTTGTCCTTGTTTGGTTGTAAGGGTGCCAGATGGGTCCGACGATGTAGCGCTACCCTATAGGCGCAGCATAAGCTTTATTCTTATCATTATAACTAGGTTTTATCTTAACTCTTGTGCCCTTTGGCGGTACTTGCTATTCGGGGCTGACCCCGCTGGTTTTGTTTGGCCAGATCTCGTAGCAGAGCCAGAGGACGCGATCCTTCTTCCTGACATCCATGGTGCATACTAGGAACATGGCTGGTCGGGGACTCGAGTGGGTTTCTTCTCCACCACTCTTGCTTATACTTTTGTGCGGCGTTCAGCCACCGGCACCTGTTAGCCGGATTACTTGATATTTTGTGTCAGTACATAATTGTAACTAAACAGACTGCAGCTGTGTATAATTTTGTGCTCATGACTCTCTGAGATAGCTATGTTATAAAGCTAGTCTCTCATGACCATTTTGATGAAGCGTCGGGGACGCCTTACTGCTTTACCTTTAATGTTCATTTAATTGCTGATGTTGTGTTGATTGATTGAGACATAGAACTCTGTGGGACCATAGGAGACTTGATTGTAGCATGTACCCCCTAGTCTCTTGACAGCCACGATCGCCGTATGACGTCACGTACCTCATATGGTGTAGCTGGCCTCGTCCGTCTCCGTATTTCGGTACTGGGGCGTGACAGCTATTCACAGAATCACATTGGCCAATAAGTTGTATGCCTCTTTGTGTTCAAAATCAAGAAGGGAAAAGATACTAAAGCCCAAATGATAGAGCAGAGAACCTAGTAATGAATGAGCTTGCAGATCCAATCCAGGAACCAGCAAATCCAAGTTTTTTTTTTTTGGCAGGAACCACCAAATCTCAGTTAAGTTGATTTCAGATATTTGACCTAATTAGAGGCCTAACCACCTTTACTTGTAAGAAAATCATAACCCCATAAAATTGTGTAAACCATTCTGTGTGTACACATACTCCATACTCATCTCATTATACGTCCGCATAGAACTAGCAGACGATAATACTAAAAATTGACAGTCAATTTAGATTATCCCAAGTGGTAGTAGATTAAATACAGCATGACACTTGGAAAAACAAAGCCCAACCTAGATCCGTGACTGCGGTGGCAAAAAAGAGGAAACAAAGCAAAAAAAGACAAAACTTACTGAATTTCCTGAAAATTTGCATATAGAGCCTAAAAGGAATAAATCTCATGCTACTAGCTGTAGTAAAAATACCGATGTACAAACCACCGATGTACAAACCTAGGGATATAAGCAGAAGCAACTCAAAAAATGAAAAATGCACAATATGAAGGAATATTTACCATGACAGTTTTTACAATGCAACCCGGCCCAGCCAGTAATCTCCGATGCAAAAGCCTCCAGAAGATCAAAGTACAGATCAGTTGCAATGAACCTTCATTCTGGTACAATTATAAGATAAAAGGAAAAACAGCATAATCATTTTGAGCTAAGCCATTCAACCAAAAGGTGGGTGTCATAACCATATTCCATAATACCTTGAATTTTCCAATTCTTATTTTTCTTATATAATATTTTTTTCTTGACATAATTTATTTGGATTTTTCTTTAAAAAAAGAAAGAAAGAAAAAGAAAAGAAAAAAAAGGTAAATAACTATATAAGAATTTTAATTTCATTTTCCTTTTAACCCTTAGGCAACTTTTTGCAATTGCAAATTTTTCCTTGCCACATATCCTATGCATGTGTCCTCATGCATGCATTTGTAAGGACATTTAAGCAATTTCACCCTTGTCCCATTAATGATTATGCCTTAGATATTTATTTTCTTAAAAAAAAAAATAACAGGGAAGAGGAGCAGCAACCCTCTTCTTCTTTCTCACATACTCCTCTCCCTTTCTCTCCCGATCTCTCCTCTCCATCTCTCACTCTTCATCTCCTAATTCCTCTCTCTACATTTTCTCTTCCCCTCTCATCATCCTCCACTTCAACTTCATCTTCTCCTCATTCCTCCTCTTCCATCACCAAAAGAAAAGAAAAAAAAGAGAGAGAAGAAGATAAAGAAAAAGAAACACAGCAAAAAGCTACAGCAGAAGCAAAGCAGCAGTTGTAGTAAGCAGAAGCAGCAGCCCGAAAAGTAACAGCATTAGAAAGTAACAGCATTAGAAAGCAACAACAAAAGCAAAAAAGCAGCAGCAACAACAGGAAGCAGCAGCAATGAATAAAAGAAAAGAAACAGAAGAAGATGAGGAACTAGAACTTGGGTTCTTTTCCAAACTAGGCAAACCCTCTTCTATTTTGACTTTTTTTTTAAAAATTCTTCAAATTAATTTTGAACATAAGAGTTCCTTCAATTCCTGAAGTTATATGTTCCTTGATTCTTGAACATCAATTTAGATTTAGGACACTATGTGACAGAAAGTTAGAATGGTACTAGTATGTAAGTAATTAATAAATAGGTTGATGACTATAATATGAAATGCTGAATTTATGTGAATGTGTGTCTATGATTCAAAGTGCATGTGTGTTGATAAAACTGTCATGTAAGTAAAATATTTCCTCAACTGATTGAGTGATTGTGTAGCTAAGGATCACTTAATATATATGGCTATTTAAGATATCAAAAATAGTTGTAGATATGTACATTGGAAATATTTTTGAACATTGTCCTCAATTTTAACTCTAAAATCAATTGGAAACTTCCAATACAAGTACTGTTCCATAGAACTTATATATAAAAGAAGAACCATCACTATTGTCTAGGAAGGTCAATTTCTATGTGGAAATTCCAAGTTTCTAAATATATAGATTTTGGACATGAGTGTATTGAGGTCCATTATAGAGTAATTCAATGCAAAATTTGGTTAGGGTTGAGTTGGTATTAATGGAAAGTTATTTTTTTAAGAAATGTTAATTAGAAATTCTTAGTATGCCATTTATAGTATACATATACTCACCTATAGGTTTGGACAAAATGTATAATGTGTACTTATAAGTATGACTATGCTAGTCGTGTTCGTTATCGAATATTGGCAAACCAAGGTGTTAAACAAATAAGGTAAAACCAAGTGGTTTAAGATAGACATGGCACTTGGTATCCATATATAATGTACTGCATAACCTAAGCATGTGTATGTAGGACTAGAATTTGCCTAGTCAAGTAAAGAAAATCCCTATGACATTAGGAGTTGACAATTTAGAAATAAGGACTCCGTCGTCCTAAATTGATTATGGGTATAGACGGATGTTCTTAGGACTAATATGAGAAAATTCAATAAATAATTAAGTCATGGTTGCTTAGGTAACCATAGGATTGGATCTTGGGTACGATACAGGGCAGTATCGTTGTATCGACCATATTAGACCATTATTGGTATCACATTTTAGAATTCACAATTAAGATCTAATAAATCACTTTAGGTATGAGAATAAAGAATACCAAGGAAGAAAAAACTTTATCTTGTCTCTAGATTGGTTTGGAATATCGGAAATCGGCCATATTGGATAAAATAGTGACTTTTAACCAACGAATGCCTAAGGATCTAATTTTCAGCATTTAGTAGTACTGGCAATGTCAAATTGGTAATTACAAGTTAGGAGATTTCGATCCAATAAACTATAGGCCCATAATTTAAGTTTTAAGGCCGTATCGGTCCGAAATTTTGCCAAATCGAGCTATAAGAACCTAACTGAAAGATTGCCTTCCTTGGTCCTAAAATGTATGAAGCATATACACTTAAGTTGTGTTAGGTTTCTTTCAAGTTTTAAGTACAGGAATCATCTCAACAGTGAACCCCCACCCCATCCAAGTAGCACTTAAGATACTTCATAAATCTGTTGGATGTTAATACAAGAAAAAAAATGGCAAATGTTTAATAACTTGGTTTAGGAATTTGTTGAATAATTATAAACCCTAAAAATATAACGATATTCTATTACGTACCTCTCAAAAGGGTACATCCATCGATAATGTACCGGTCCGCATAATCTAGCCTCCCGTCCTAAATGTAATGTCAGGTGAACCATATATCAAAAAAAGCCGGAGAAAAGTAGCTTTCCAACATGCATATAGTCTCCACAATTTCATCCTCTAATACTTCCAATTTATTTTTATCAATCACTCTTTGACATAGTTCATTAAAAAATGAACACAAACGAAAGGTTGCATTCATTGGTCCCTCTGGAAGAAGTCTTTTTAAAACAACCGACAACAATTGTTGCATTAAAACATGATAATCATGGAACTTGAGACCAATAATCTTGCATTCTTCAAGCTTAACACAATTGCTAATATTTGAATTATAACCATCAGGTAACTTCAAATCAAACAATCTCTTACAAAAGATTTGTTTTTCAGCTTTTGATAGTGTGTAAGGTGTCGAAGGAAGAAAAAATCTGTCCTCTTGGTTCTGCATATAAGTCAGACATAATGTTTATGTCCGCTAAATCTTCACGAGACTGTAATCCATCCTTCGCATGTCCTTTAATATTCAATAGTGTTCCTAAGATGCTTTGGCAAACATTCTTCTCAGTATTCATCACATCTAAGTTGTGACACAACGGTATAGCATGTGATGCAATAAAAAATGAATTAAGTTCCTTAAAAATAAATCTCTTAAAATAAAACTACTAACTAGAAAATGAGTATTGTAGTGAAAAATAATTTACCTCCCAATATGGTAATTGAAAAAATATTGACTTCTTTTTTCACATTTTAGGAGGATCGTTCTTTCTTTTCTTTTTCTTGTTCTTTCCCTACACATTTTGAACTTCATTTACGGTACGTAAAATTTCATTGTTTGTCAATGGTCTTCGCCACTAAGTGACTAAGTGGAAGAAATCGCATGTGACACATATATACAGTTTTATGTGACTTCTTTAAATATCGATAACATATATTAGGACCACATACAGGACATGCAAGTTTTTCATTTGTTGTACAACCAGCCAAATTACCATAAATTGAAAAATCATTGATTGTCCACATCAAAATATCTTTCAGATTAAATAAAGACTTAGTGAATGCGTCATACACCTCCACGTCATTGATCCAAAGCTCCTTCAAGTCATCAATAAGTGGTTCAAGATATACATCTATGTAATTTCTAGGTTCATCTTTGTCAGGTATAAGTAAAGTCAACATTAAATTTTCTTGCAACATGCATACATTGGGGGGCAGGTTATATATACAGAACAAGACTGGCCACATACTGTATTGGGTATTGAGATTTTTGTAAGGATTAAAGCCATCTGATGATAGCCGTCTTAGATTTCTTGGATCTGAAGCAAAATCGGGCCATTTTTTATCAATAGAATCCCACACAACCGAGTCTACCGGATGTCGCATCGTTCCATCTTGACTGTGGTGGGTGGAGTGCCAAGTCAATTATTTTGACTTATCTTTTGACATAAACATCATTTTTAATCTTGGTATTATTGGAAAGTATCGCAAAACCTTTGCAGACACTCCCTTCCTGATCTTGCTTGTTCGTGGATTTACTTTCCAGCTTGAAAAACCACATGTGGGACATGTCTCCAGATGCTCTTTCTCTTTTCTAAAAAAGCAACAATCATTGAAACAAGCATGTATCTTCTCATATCCTAAATTAAGGCTACAAATGGGCTGTCAGATAAAGCATTTAATGAACTTCTTGAAATTTTACAGGATATATGATTGGTGCTTGTTTAGAAAAGAGAAAGAGCATCTGCAGACATATCCCACATGTAGTTCTTCACGTTGGAAAGTAAACCCACGGACAAAGATCAGGAAGAGAGTTCCAGCAAAGGTTTTGCGATACTTTTCAATAATATCAAGATTAAAAAGGATGTTTATGTCAAAAGATAAGGTAGAACAATTGACTTGGCAATCCACCCACCACAGTCAAGATGGAATGATGTGACATCCGGTAGACTCGGTTGTGTGGGATTCTATCGATAAAAAATAGCCCGAATTTGCTTCAGATCCAAGAAATCTAAGACTTGGGCTATCGTCAGATGGCTTTAACCCTTACAAAAATCTCGATATCCAATACAGTATGTGGCCAGTCTTGTTATCTATATATAACATGTCTCCCAATGTATGCATGTCGCAAGAAAATTTGATTTTGACTTTACTTATACATGGCAAAGATGAACCTGGAAATGACATTGATGTATATCTTGAACCACTTATTGATGACTTGAAGGAGCTTTGGATCAATGGCGTGGAGGTGCATGACGCATTCACTAAGTCTTTATTTAATCTGAAAGTTATTTTGATGTGGACAATCAATGATTTTTCAATTTATGGTAATTTGGCTGGTTGTACAACAAATGAAAAACTTGCATGTCCTGTATGTGGTCCTAATACATGTTCTCGATATTTAAAGAAGTCACATAAGATTGTGTACATGTGTCACAGGCGATTTCTTCCACCTAGTCACTTGTAGCGTGATAAGGCTAGCTGGTTTGACGGAACTAAGAAAAAAGGACTCCCACCAAGACCATTGACAAACAATAAAATTTTAGGGAAAAGAGCAAGAAAAAGAAAAGAAAGAACGATTCTCCTAAAATGTTGAAAAAGAAGTCAATATTTTTTCAATTACCATGTTGGGAGGTAAATTATTTTTCACTACAATACTCATTATCTATTTAGTTTTATTTTAAGAGATTTTTTTAGGAATTAGTTCATTTTTTTATTGTTTCACAGGCTATACCGTTGCGTCACAACTTAGATATGATGCATACTGAGAAGAATGTTTGCCAAAGCATCTTAGGAACACTATTAAATATTAAAGGACATACGAAGGATGGATTACAGTCTCATGAAGACTTAACCAAGAGGGCAAAAAAAAAAATTCTTCCTCCGGCACCTCACACACTATCAAAAACTGAAAAACAAATCTTTTGTAAGAGATTGTTTGATTTGAAGTTACCTGATGGTTATAGTTCAAATATTAGCAATTGTGTCAAGCTTGAAGAATGCAAGATTATTGGTCTCAAGTCCCATGATTATCATGTTTTAATGCAACAATTGTTGTCGGTTGCTTTAAAAGGACTTTTTCAAGAGGGTTCAAGGAAGGCAATCTTTCGTTTGTGTTCATTTTTTAATGAACTTTGTCAAAGAGTGATTGATAAAAATAAATTGGAAGTATTAGAGGATGAAATTGTGGAGACTATATGCATGTTGGAAAGCTACTTTCCTCCGGCTTTTTTTGATATCATGGTTCACCTGACATTACATTTAGGACGGGAGGCTAGATTATGCGGACCGGTGCATTATCGATGGATGTACTCTTTTGAGAGGTATGTAATAGAAAATCGTTATATTTTTAGGGTTTATAATTATTCAACAAATTCCTAAACAAAGTTATTAACCATTTGCCATTTTTTTCTTGTATTAACATCCAATAGATTTATGAAGTATCTTAAGTGTTACTTGGATGGGGTGGGGGCTCCCTGTTGAGATGATTCATGTACTTAAAACTTGAAAGAAACCTAACACAATGCTTCATTGGTCCTAGAAAATTGCCTGCCTTGGTCCTAGAAAATTTAGTGTACTGAAAGATTGCCTTCCCTGTTGAGTTGATTCATGTACTGAAAGATTGTCTTCCCTGTTGAGTTGATTCCTGTACTGAAAGATTGCCTTCCTTGGTCCTAGAAAATTTACCCTTTTAAGAGGTATGAAGCATATACACTTAAGTTGGAAATTCTAACTTAGCTATTTAAGGGGTATGTCTTTGTATATCAATTTAGGAACTCTATCCTAGAATGTCAGAGATAGTGGAAACCCAAACTTCCAATCTTTAGAATATTTCTTTTGATTACAAGAACTATGTTATTAATCAAGAAAAGTTCGTTCTAAGTTATAAATAATCAATACCTTACGAGCTTTGATATTGATAGAATTTTACTGATATTGGTAGATATTTTTATTCTGTGATATAAATTTGAATTGTTATGATTATGATATATTGTGTATACCAAACTTTCGTTCTAGTTCCTAGGCTTTGTGCTGCAAATATGGACTTACTATCTAGCTAAGGTAAATATGGTCAAGGTTAGAAGTAAAGCTTCTTTCTTTAATATAATGAATTTTATATATAAACTAAGTGTGTTATCGATGTTGAGTGTTCTACCAAAGGAGTTGGATATCCAAGAATTCTACGGAGGGTTGCTCCGAGCCTTATTTATATAACTGTAAAAATTTCGGAGTCCGAAATACAAAGGAGACTCGCCAAAATGTTTAATAAGTTCGAGAGTTAGCCAATTTTGAAATCCAGAATTAGGTCAACACCTAAAACCAAATTTTAGGTGACTCTGTTTTCTAGAGACAGACAACCTGTTAACTCTTTAATTCTTAGGTGCGCGGGCGGGCACGTGGGCGTGGGCGTGTGTGCGTGTGTTTGGGTAAATAGTGGTAATTGGGTAGAATAGTCAATTTCCAAAAAAATATCGATTTTATCATACAATAGATGACATATGGTAAACCTATCACAGAACTTTACGGACGACAATCGTGAATATGGATACCGGAGTATTCGTATGTTGCTTAGCCTGGAGATGATGCTACATACTCGGCTTACCGTATTCTGGGAGCGGGACGTGACAGTGGACCAGCTATGTATCAAATCTCTCAAGTTGAAGAGGCTTCATGATCTATTGACCCATAGTTAGACATATAGGCAACCAAATCAATCGGCCATATGAGTCAGTCGTTACAGGCCATGGCCACAGCTTGCAGCCAATAAACCTTGTTTGCCGGTAGAAACAGAAAAAAAACAGTTCTAGAAGGAAACCTATGTTAGTGATTGTAAAATAGAAAATCGTACGATGTTGAGGACCAAAAACTTCATTAAGTTCCGCAAAGTGGTATGGAGGAAAATTCATATGAACTATCTTCACACCAAAAAATGGCCATATAGGTTAATACAGGTGAGAGTTTATACACCCTTCCTGTTAAAGTGTTCCCAAAACAAGTAAAAGCAAAACCACCAAATCAGTCATTTTCAAAGGTATCAGATACAATAAGATAAGAGGTCAAACATACTAAGCTTCCCAGCAGAGAAACCAGGGTTACCTTTCTTTTGGCTTGGCTTCAGGCATCTAAAATAGCAATTGGTAGCCTCAGAACACCCAAGCTGAATCCTGAATGAAAGACAAAATTAGACTCTCCAGATCCCTGAAATCTACTTCTATGATAAAATTATTAAGACTAATAATGCTCACAAAATAAATAAAAAATGAAGTAAACAAAATTGCTATTATGCCAGATACCCAGTAATAGCTAGATGTAATTAGAGAGAGGTCACCAACAATAGATAATTTCAGGCCAACTGAAAGCATCAAATTTTACAAAACCATGTCATTAAATATCTAAACCAAGAGAATCAGGGTTTGGTTCTCTTCAAAATGATAAGAAGTCTATAATCAAACATCACGATGAGTTTCAAAAATGTAATACCGCTACACAGGTAAAATTGAGGTTTAAGAAAATTTAAGCAAAAAAAAAAAAAAATTTTATAAATGTTCAAGTGCAACTGCCAACCAAATATGTTTTACAAGAGATGAAACGCCTTTGGCGAGTTGTCTTACAAGAAAAAGAACACATCCCATTGATAATAACCGCCATGTAGGAAGGTCTGCATGTCAATCATCACTCTCTTTCATGCCTCCACGTCACATAGTCCAAACCAATGCTCTTGATCAAGCATATCACAAGATAAAACAGATCAATGCCGAAGAATTAGAAAGGCTAGGTAAAGAGTATATCACAAGGTGTATAACTCAACAACAATTTTTGGATCAGAAAATCAGCATCTTAATTCACTTGCCCGTAATGAACCGATGACTTAATGCTTGAGAGACTGTCATCCTCTTTTCTGGATCCAAAACAAATATTCTATCTAGAAGATCTTTAAAATCGGCTAACATTTTAGGATCCTCCCCTCGAGAACTTGATATGAATGAACTGATGCCCTTGGGCTTGATATTTAAAAGCATTCTTTTTACAGGCTGCGAAAAAAACAATGAGAGCAGAAAATTTTAAACCTGTATATCAGCATAAGCAGTTCTAGATGTATCAAAAATTTACAAAAACTAACCTTCCTCGTAACAGGATCCTCTTTGATAGCATGAAAATTGAAGTCCTGATCAAAATGCTTATCAACGAATCCCCCCTGTTAAAGCCATATATCGATATCATTAATGATCATTGTTTACTATTGGTAAAGCTTAAAAAAATCATTTTTCATACATGTTTAAGCATATACAAGCAATCTTATGAGAAGCTTAAATGTTATACCTTTTGTAGCATCCTCTTCGGAAAAGAACCCTTCAACTCCATATGGAGTCGAAGCATATCATTATTTGATAGACCAGAAAAAAGAACTTTTCCTGAATAAAGTTCATACAAGCAGCAGCCAACTGACCAAATATCCATCGGATGATCATACGGTAAACCAAGAACTGCAAAAAGGAACTTACTCATAAGACGGCATAAACCAAAAGAAACCAAAAGCGAAGGAAATTTTCTCACGAGAAAAAGAACACACGCAAAAAAAAAAGAACACTTACTTATTTCCGGGGAACGATAGAAGCGGCTAACCATGTACGGGGTGATCCCATTATCACCAGCAAACATGGCATTACCAAAATCACAAAGCTTCAGAACATTTCTGGCTACCTACATAAATGAAAGAAAACAATTGTTCACAAACAAGAAATAGTTACTATTGTTCAAAGATGTTCAATAGACAAAAATGTTCATGAAACTCCTCTTCCAAAGAATTACTTAAAATCTCTAACTATGTGATATATGGGAGAATAAGAGTGGCTAGGTGAGAGAGAGAGAGGGAGAAAGAGAGAGAGAGAGAGAGAGAGAGAGAGAGAGAGAGAGAGGAGATTCAATTAAGCTTGGCAGAAAAACAAACTCATGGCACATAAACATACGAGTATATGCATGAAGGGAGGGAATGGGGGAAGGAGGGGTCAACACAATCTGTTCCCTATCCTAGGTGCAGGATCTAACATATGGCTGTTCCATATGTCAATTCAAAATGACAGGAATGTAATTCAAAGAAACCAGATGTCAAGGAACCCGGACTATGAGTTCGCTCGGATGGATACACATTATGCACTAAATATACTAATAGTTATTATAATACAACAAATTGTAAATAGATGACAAGGCATACCAGAATATTATCCAGTTTTATATCACAATGCAGGATGCCACAATTTCTTAGGTGCTTCAATGCAATGAATAGCTGCATTGCATATGCCCTCACAGCAGCCAAGCTAAGCCCAATGTTACGACCAAATTTCTTTAGAACCGCACGGAGATTCATATGAAGAGATTCAAAAACTAAACAAAGATGATTCCGGTACTTAAAACTTGAAAGAAACCTAACACAATGACGTTTGTCCTCTGGATCAGCACCACCCAGCTTCTTCAAGATGATCAGCTCCTTCAAACACTCCTTGTACCTATCTCATAAAAAAGGAAGCAGTAAGAAATAGTTATCTACTCATACTGACTATAAAAAAAAAAAAAATAAGCCCATTTTGAACTCACATAGTATCATTGTTACGTATGATTTTTATGGCAACCTCTTCTGGGTCACCCTTCCCAGACTTAAGATCCTTCGCACGAACAACAGTCGAAAAAACCCCTTTTCCATGAGCAGCAATAACTTCATAACGACCATCAAGCACTTCCCCGAACCTGTAACCTGTGATAAAAGAAAGTCGAAAACGATTAGGCAGAACAACAACAAAAAAGTGTAAGAACCATAAATGAACTAAGGGATTTAACTAAAGACGTATTTTTTTCTCATGAAATACAAAAGGTTAGAAAGATCAAGATGTTCAATAGACTTACTGTAATAACCCTCTGCATCATCCCAGTTATCATGAAGGCCACTTCTTTCAATTTGTAGACCATCTCCTTTGCCCTGCGCAAGGTAAGACTGATGAGCGCACTTATGATAGAAGCAGAAGAATAAGTGATTCTCCACAAAAATGACCAGAGCGTATAGTTCATGGTCGCAATAGTCATTGCATAAATCATATTATACACATAAAGGCAACCAATCAAGTTTAAATGCTCTTTGTTTAGTTTGGTGTTCTAAATGTCTTTTATTGCAGCCACCATGTCAGAATATCACTACGTGGCCAGCGCAACATAGCTAAATGTTGGCTTCATATCGTTTGTGTTTAATATCAGCTGACAGTTTGTGCATATGCAGTTTGGAAATAGCTAACCCATGGACCAAGTGGTTACATTTAACCTACTGTTCGAAATCCATCAAATGAGCTTTTTGTAAGTCGGGGGGAACTCATAGATCAAGTAGTTTCATTTGTTCTATACTTCCTTTTTTTAAAACAGTCAAGTGAGATTTACTTATTTTGAGAATGGCCTTTCAGAAATCCCTACGTTAGAAATCTCCAACCACATGATTTTTTATACTTACACCTTCCAGAACAAGGATGTATGGAGTCACTTGGATGGCCCATGATTGGCTCTTTACAGTTTACTGGATTTTCTTATTTAAGAACGACCTCAAAGGAAGAACATTGTGTGTCTATGTAAGGGACTCACTTGGATGGCCTACGATTGGCTCTTTATGGTTTGCTGGATTTTCTTAATTGACAACGACCTCGAAGGAAGAACATTATGTGCGTATAAGGGACTCACTATTTACCACCACTATATATATATATATATATATATATATATATATATATATATATATATATATATATATATATATCACACATGATAAATGCCCTTACAATATTTATACAACAGATAAACCTGTGCATCATTTGCTTATGGCAATATTTTGAAAAGCAGAACATTCTTTATTCCTAAGGAGCTAATGGTTTGGTGTTTGAAAGACTATTAGAGATCAAAAGAAAATAATATGTATTACCATAAATTGATTCCAAAACGTCTACAAAACTGTCACAAAAGATACATATAGTGCATATTGGCTGTCATGGATATATATGGCACCTGAAGACATCTTCAAGAGAGAGAGAGAGAAGAGAGAAAAGGAGAGAGAGAGAGAGAGAGATCTGCATCAAGATATAGAATCTTATTTGTAGAAGTTTGTGACCTTTGTTTCACATATACGTATTTGATGGCTGCCAACATGTGAAGCATGCAGTTATTAACTTTAGAAATCACGGTGCAAGAAACTACCTTAAGAAGTTGCATCAAATCATAGCCATACCCAAAAATAAGAAATAACTGTCAATTTAGTAGTGACATACAAATTTTTGGAAATTTGCGGAAAATGTAACAAAATCGGATGTATGCTTACCGCTTTCCGAGCACCAACTGGTGATCCTCCAGAGAAATCGTCACAAAACATATCTGCTGATCTCTCGCTCTGCATGGAAAACAAATATATCAGAACATAATTTTCTAGATATTCAGATTCCTAAACAACATTATAAAGAAGTCCAGGAGTAGTAGAAATCCATTTTGTCAAAAAAGAGGGAAAAAGAAAACCTAGTTGTCTAGTTGCATATATAGCAGACATCGCAATTGCTTGTACAACTGAGACGAAGAAGAATGTGATAAATGAATAACAAACCTTGGGACTACCCTCACCCAACCCCCCCACACCAGCTCTCGCATCAGGACTTGATGTACCATTTTTCATAGGTGACTTCCCCACAGTAAATGATGGTTCAGCAACATATACATCGGACGAGTTCTGCCTGATCTCAGTCCCTACAGAAACAGCTTGACCAACTGCATCCTTAGCATCTGCATCTTGTAATATATCTTTCTCTGCAGCTGCTTTGTCCTCTGGTCCAAAAACAAAACAAAAAAGGTGAACAGGAGAAACTTAAAAACTCAGGAAAGCTAAATAGAGCCGTCACTGAAAATTAACATACTAGTCTCCACTCTCCAATTACATGAACAGACAAATTTTAATATAAAAATCTAATACCTTTCCCATCCTCAGTCGAGGGAGATTCAACATGTTGCTGAGATTGTCGCTGCTTATACTTTTCAAGGATGGCCTGCCTCCTTCTCCTGCTTTCCTCCTTAATCTTGTCAGGGTCTTCCTCATCCCGTTTGGCAAGTTGTTCAATCTTTTCTTGGTAGTGTTCGCCATCTTCCACCCTAGAAGAAAAAACAGACCTAATCTATTAGAGAAGTTATAGACCAAAAATAAGTTTATCTAACCTACATTCCAACAAGGTGTATTATGAACTCTCACCTAATAGGCTCTTCTTTTTCTTCATCAGTTGCCTTACCAGACTCCTTAGATCTCTTTCTATCCCTATAGTGATCCCGTTCATCATATCTTGAGTGCCTAGAATCCCTGTCCCTGTCTCGATAGTTAGCTCTACCTCTCTCTATTTGTCTACCATGGTCTCTACCTTTATCCAAATAACCATCCCTATCAGTGACACGATTCCTAGATCTATCATAGGCATCCCTCTCTCTCTCGATGTCCCTCTCTCTGTATGCATCCCTTGCCCAGTCCCTTTCTCTGGACCTCTCCCTCGTTAAATCTCGTGGCATCTCCCTCTCTCTGTCTCTAACACTACCTTCTCTTCCTTCTCCCTCTCTGTCTCTAACACTACCCTTTCTTCCTTCTCCCTCTCTTTCTTTATCTCGATGTCTGTCCTCTGGCCGATCATGCCTGCTAGAAATACTAGAAGGCCTTCCCCTTCTGCCACGATGTCGTTTATCTAAAGCACTTACTCTGTCACGATTGCCATGCCTTCCTTCCCGTCCTTCATGCCTGCTATAACTAGCACTCCTTTCCCTGTCCTTACGAACAACTCCGTCGGTCTCCCTTTCTCTGTCATGGTCCCGGTCGTCTCGGATATTAGTTCTATTTGTCTCCCTATCTCGCCTATGGACTCGGATATCACGTCTATTCTGACTACTACTATTCTCTCTATCTGTCATGTTCGTCTCCGCATTGCTTGTTTGGCTTCTGACTCTATGTCGAAGCTCCCTATCATCCCTTGCACGCTTCTCATGATCCGTATCGTGCAAGCTTCGCCAATCCCTCTGGTGCCTTCCATCGCGAGATGGAGAACATCCTGCATCTCCCCTGCTCCGGGGCTTTTCCGAGGCGATAACTGGAAATTTTCTCTCGCCATCCTCCTTATTCGCGTGATTCCCTGAATATAAGCTGTCTTCGGAAATCAGAGACCTAGACCTCGCTCGACTACTCAAATCACCATTACTATTACCACACTCCAAGTTATCCAGCCCATCTCTCCTAGCCCGCGAAGTCTTCGAGTTGTCCCTTTCACATTCTAGCACTGGGATTTTCCCTTTCCTCACTCTAGAAACAACAAATGCCGGAACGGCGTCAACCACCTTCCTAGGGTCATGATTGTCCTCATGCAATGTCCTAAAACTAACATCGACTACCTTCGAATCTTTATCCACTTTCGAATCTTTATCCGAGAAAGTAGTATCCTCTCCAGAAGGCGCCTGCAAGCAAGTAGCAACACTAATCATAAAATTGTATATTCCCACATAATATCAATTTATATATTTAAACCATAAAGAAGAAGAAAATGTAAACTCTAACCTAAAATATGTCAAAATTTAGTCTTCTTCTATTTTTTAAAAAAGTCAAAATATGACCAATACTGACGCAAATTCTTGAAATTGGAAACGACAAGGAAAAAAGAAATTAAATAATAAAAAAAAAACTAATGTAAACTCTAACCTAAAATATGTCAAAATTTAGTTTAAACCATCAAGAAAAAAGAAATAAAAAACTAATGTAAACTCTAACCTAAAATATGTCAAAATTTAGTCTCTTCCTATTTAAAAAAAAATCGAGATATGACCAATAGTGATGCGAATTGTTGAAATTGAAAAAGAAAAAGATACCCAATAATTACCTAATTACAATTAGCTATGCAAATTCTTGGAAGGGGGGGTTTATTCTACAAATTTGCGGGGAATCCTAAGAGCAAAATAGCAAATTCGTCAGCAAAAAAAATGTACAGATTAAAGCTTTCCGAACAATGATCGAAACAGACCAGATTGTGGCACAAGTCCGACTTGATCTCTCCGGAATCGACGTCCGATCCCGCCAGAGCGGCGGCCTTCGTCCCCTCGTCTTCCTCGATGATCTCTCCCTCCTCCGGCTCGTCGTCCACGGCCGGAGCCGGTTTCGACTTCGGAGCCTCCTCGTCGTCGCGGTCGTTCTTGCTGTGGTGGCGGTGGCGTCGGTGCCGGTGGTGCCGGTGCTTCCGCCGCTTCGAGACTTCTCCGTCCGCTCCCTCGTAGGGAGGGGATCGGGAGCGGTGCTTCTTGCGGGAGGGAAAGGGGATTAGCTGCTCCACTTCCATTGCGGAGTCTTCGATTCCCATGGGGGAGATTTGGGAGGTTAGGGTTAGGGTTAGGGTTTCAGAAGGGTAATTAGGGGTTTTTTTTTTTTTTTTCATATTTAATGGCTTTATATATTGAGGATTCGGATTGGGGAAGGATGTGTCGGTTGTTTCCATATGGAGACTGTTTCTATTGACTTAATTTTCCCGCGCAACTGGAATTAGGCTGGGATTGGGATTACTCGCCATGCCGCTTCCGCTTATTTTGGACAAATTGCTCTCCTACGTTTTACACTTAGGCTGTGTTTGATTGGGCTTTTTTTTTCCATGGAAAATATTTTCACCACAAATTTTCCACCAATTGTAGTGTTTGATAGCTTATATTTTTCATGGAATTATTTTCCAAAAAATATCATTTTCCATATTTTCTTTTAAAATGGTGGAAAATGAAACTTGTCTAACCCATAGGAAAATATCATTTTCCATGGAAAATAACTATTTTTCGTGGAAAATAATGACAATCAAACAACCAAATTAAGTTTTTCATGGAAAATTTTAAAATTCCATGGAATTTTTTTCCTAGGAAAATAATTCCATGGAATTAATTTCTTTTCCACGTATTTTCCACCTTGCAATCAAACACACCCTTATTAGAGACTATTTCTACTTTAAAATTAATTATATGAACCTTCCTATTTTTTTATAAGAACCGAATTCGAGTTGCTCTTGTGGTTATCGATGAGTGTTATAAGATTTCGTCTAGATGGCGAAAGATCAGTAGATCGAGCCACGACAACGTGCACAAAGTCGCGTGCATATCGCCGGGCACCTAGGATAATACTTTTTATAAAAAATTATAACACTAACCACCCCTATATTATATAAAATTTCTTTTTGATGAGCACTATCAAAAGTTTGTAAAAAAAAAAGAAGAATTGTGAAATTTTATTCCGAGTAACGAAACGACATTGGAGATGGTGTCACGTCCCGCTCCCGTAGGAGCGATCGTCCTCGCTAAGGCGTGATGCCGCACGGGCCTAGGTTGCGCCCGTGCAAGGCCAAGTCCAGAAACGGTCGATTTGAGCTAGGCCACAGAGTCGCACAGAGTGTCCCCATTTGCAGCGGAAAGTAAATGAACACAAATTTGAAGCGAATTCAATCTCTTTATTGATATTCAAGAAGTTTACAAGCGGCGCTAGGCCGATATTACAAATCGCTCAAACTCTCTCTCTCTCTGAAACATAAAAGGTGTGCCAAGTGGCTTACAACATGGAATGATTCATGGCGATGTTCCGATACATTATGTCCTGTATAGGGTGCTTCAGCTCCTTGCAACGCTCCAAGGCCCCAGAGATAGCTCCGTGCCTTAGCACGTTCGATGGAAGCTCCGCACCCGCCGGCGTCTCCTACATCCTGCAAGCAGACTGTGGGGTTATCAGTACATTGTTATGCACTGGTGGGGAGGCTAGCTCGCCCACAATGCTATCATTACCAAACACGTTCCATTTACTTTTGTGTACCGTCTATCATTCATTGTCTTTCTAATCTTGCCTTAGGATCAGTTTCATGGCATATTTCATGACCTATCTCGTGTTGCCGAATTCAAGTGTATGCATGAAAATGAATGCACGACTTACCCATACTTACCGTCCGGCCTTCCCTGTCCAAAGTAAACCAAGTTAGTCAACAATTCAATATGAACTTTTCGATGTCAAGTGCGTATCCCTGCCTCGAATTCTAGCACGTCGTAGGCGTATTCTCTAACTCATTGTACGAAGTATTCATTATCATTTGGTGTGATACATTTCAAGCTTATTCAGAAGGTGCTTTGTTCAGATTAACTTAGACTACTTTGATTTCAATGCAAGGACTTGCACGTGGATCGCCACCAGCAAAGCCCACTTAATCTATATGCACCGGTCGCTGGCATCACAAGCCAATTTGGACATATTCTCCTTTGGTAATTTCTCACCTATCACTGTGTGCGGCTGGTTCACATCTGATAGTCTTTTGAAATTACCCCGTACTTACGTCTCCTGGGTGGCCAAGCCCCCCCCCAGTTAGCCCGTAAGCCCCTTTTTGATTCCGCCTAGGCCGGCATATCCCTCTTTGATCATGCCGCGGAATCCCTTTTTCTTCACGGTCACGGCATCGCCACCCCTCGCCCGTGCCGTTTGTCCACGACCATTTCGTATTAACTTGTCTTTTTAACTTAACGGCTGTCTCTGAGCCGTAGGCTAACCCTTAGCCTTAATGCGTTATCGACCAGGTTGGCGTCCGTGCAGCGCGGGTAGCGAGCCCCGTTGCACGTGCTCGTCATACCTGTCGCTAACCATCCCTTTTCTTCCTTATCTTTTATTCATTCATTCTTTTCTTTCTTTCACCTGTCCGTTTGTTCATTGATTTATTCATTCACTTATTCATTCATTCATTCCTTTATACATTATGCAACTCCCCGTGCGGGAGTCGCCTTGGCGACCCATCGGTCCCATAGTCTTTCAATGTTGCTATACTCTACTCGGAACGACTATGTTGATAGTCTTCCCATTTTATTGTTGTAATCCATTCATTGTCTCATTGTTGAACGCAAGCTTGTGCCTTAGCACGAGCGTGGAGCGCGGTGCGAGAGTTCTCGTATTTTCCATGTTCTTTTTTATATTCTATACAAGCATGCAAGATAGGATTATTCCCTTAGCTAGGTGCATTGAGTCATTCATTTATTAGCATGCGCGGGGTTATCGCCTAGCGATTTTCGTGATAGTGTCCGTATTGTTATGTGTCTAGGCTAAGCAAAGACGGGTTCATCGGAGCTGTAGGTCCTAAAAAATCAAGTTGCATCAATCAACAAAGTCAAAGAAATCAAGATATACATCATTTTGGTGAATTGCGCAGACAACAGATTGCGCAGCAATCCAATTGCGCACACTGTTTTGCGCACACTCCCAACTGCGCATGCTGACGTGGCAAGAGTCATCATTACCTAAATCAAATCAAATCTTTCTGACAACTGACAGCACGGAGAACGAGGAGACTGTTCGTTTATTGCGCCGCACAGTGCTCGAGGGCGGCTGACAGCTGGCAGCGCAATCCATTCCTGCGCAGTCTGAGTCTGCGCAAACCAAGGTTGCGCAATTCCGTCTGTGCATTCTATCAACATAACTGATAAAGTACACGTGGCATTCATGCCATCAATTGCTCATTACGTGGCAACTGTCTATGCATGATCATGCGCATTTCAATCAAATGATGCCATGTGTCCATGATAGTTGGCCTATGATCCAACAACTATCTGCGCAGTCCAATGCTGCGCAAACCAATTGCTGCACAAATCATCCTGCGCAGTCTAGAATAACTGAAAGTTAGTTATTTTCAGAACTCTATAAATAGAGTTTCAAGTCTTCATTTCAAGGGGATCAAGATCAGATATCAAGATCACGAATCAGAGATCAGAAATCAGAGAGTCCAGGAGTTCTTGCCCAAGTGCTGCTGCATTCTTCCGAGGCTTTTGCCTTCAACTTCCGAGGCTTTTGCCTTCAGTTTCCAGAGTTGTCTTCAACTTCAAAGGCTCCGTCTTCAAAGTTCACATCGTCCAAGGAATAAAGCAATCGTCATCTAGATTGGATTCCTATAGTTGTAATTTTTCCAGAATTCTTGTAATCTTTATTACACAGTTTGTATCAATAAAGTTTTATACTTTTGTTTTTGCAAACAAAATGGCGACTCTGCTGGGGACAACTTTCTCCTCCGACGAGGAAGTAGCAACTCAATGTGACGTAGCGTCTATCGGGAAGACGCAGAAGACGCTGGTTGTTAAAGTCAACCAGACAGCCTACGAGGCGATGCTCAACTCTAAGACCACTCCCCGTACTGCAGCCACTTCTGCCAAGAGCAAAGTGCGCTCAGTATGGGTCTCCAAGACTGCTGCACAATCTGGCAGTTTTGCCACCAAGGATGCTGCACACTCTGTTGCACAATCTGCTAGCCAGACTGCTGCACAATCTGCTGTGTCAACTATTGCACAATCTGCTAGCCAGACTGTTGCACAATCTGTTGTGCCAAATCTTGCACAGTCTGTCTCAGCAACTGCTGCACAAATTATTTCAGATACTGCTGCGCAATCTATTGCAACTATTGCACAGGCTACTTCATATGCTGCCTTGTCAAAACACAAGACTCCTATGACTCTGGCGCAATTGGCAATGGCTTTTCCTGCACAAACCAACACTCCAGCAACCAAAGTACATCCCAAGCACTCTAAAGCAGGGACTCCTAATGCGCAAACCACAGCTTCTGTGGTCAGAACCAGTGCACTTTCTGCCAAAGCTTCTAATGCACAAGTGGCCAGTGCGCCATCTACCCATGCGCAAATCAAGCATGCGCAATCCAAAAGTAACAACCCTTTGGCTAAACTCTCCTCTTCTCATAACAAAGGAAAAACCTCTGTTCCTCCCCTTAAACACTCTGCTGTTCCAGCACAATCTACTGGAGGTAGTCCTTTGGCTATTCCTCTTCCTCCTCAAAATAAAGGAAAAGGCTCGTTGGTCTTTTCTCAGACTTCCTTGTCTCATGACTTGGAAGACAACAGAGGGAAACGCTCTTTAGCTAACCCTTCTTCTCAAAATAAAGGAAAAGGCCCTTTGGTCTTTTCTCAGTCTTCCTCGGTCTTTACCGAAGAAGATCAAATTGAACGTGTTTCGGCACCTGTCAGTACAAGAACTCCTATAAACAAGGATTCTTCTTTCCTTCATGATAAGGGAACTTGTACTGATCAAAGAGGTATTTTGCCTACCCCAGTAGCAGAATTCCAAGACCTTCCAACTTTCAAAATATCCCGTTCCAAACAGGGAAAACTGTTGGTGTCTCAAACAGAAACCCCTGGGGGTGAATTTGCAGACCTAAGAACATATCTTAACAGGCCAACTTCGGCAAAACGTAAGCAACCTATGCCAAAGGTCAAGCCTCAAAGACAAACCTCCAGGAACAAAAATCCTGATACCTATGCCAATGAGGTGAGCACTTCCTTGTACACACAGGGGACAAAACATTTGAAGAATCGGAACCATGTTCCGAATGTTGTTAAAGAACATATTCCTCGAACCTTTCCTCGTCCTGGCATGGTTTCTGATCTCCGAGAACATCTCAGGCAAAAACGGGATAATGCCTCAACTCATTCAGTTCAATCATCTGATCATCATTGCAATCATAAAGTCATCATCCAATGTTGCTGTCAAACAACAAAACGATCTGTCTTTGTTCGTTTGACTTTTACTAAAACAGAACCGATGTCAGAAGATGAAGAAGTGTTGTACGCTTCTGTTAACATGACTTCTCGAGACACTGGGGGTAGAAGGTGCTCTAAGCACGGCAAACCTCACAAACCAAGTCAACGGTATCTGGATCTACTTCAAGAATCTTCTGAGGGAGTATTCCAACATACCCGTTCCCGAAGCCGAGATACAATCGGTCAAAGGAATCTTTCTCAAGATCTTTCTGGTCATTTTCCTCTTTCTCAATCAGGAGATGACTCTTTCTCCGACTATGATGCATACAGCGAAAGTTCTGAACAGACAGTGTCTTCCACTGTACCAAGAGAAGTGACAGCTTATGTTGTCACTGATGATCAAGATGCTTCAACGTCTGCAAATCAAGAACAGCGAATCGCTGCACTTGAAGACAAGCTAAAGACCATGGCTGAAATGGTTGCTAGTATGCATTCTATCATTGTGGCCCAACATGCCACACCACCAACTATACCTACCACAAGTCCGGAGATCATAGCATCTTCCGTACCTGTCAATGCTGGGTTGGAAGTAATGCCTTCTCAAATGCCTCCTGTACAAGTACAAGTTCAAACTACACCTAGTCAGTCAGCTGGGGGTAGTGCTTACAATGCTGTTCCTCCTCCTACTACTCTGACTCCGCCGGCTCCTTCTTCATCATATGAAGACACCAATGAAGCTGTCAAACTCTTGCGAACTCAGTTCGAAGCCTTCAAAGAGAAGGACAATTTGCAAAGGTTGGGAATCAAGCAGCCATACCCAGTTGAATGGAAGGAAGTTCTATTTCCTCCCAAATACAAGATTCCTACAATCTCTCTTTTCGACGACAGTACCTCACCAAGCCAGTTCATCAATCACTTCGAGGTAATGATTGTTCAACTCCAACCAAATGACGCTCTTCTTACCAGGGTGTTCGTCGGTTGTTTAGCCGGCGTAGCATACGACTGGTACAGAAGTCTGCCCGATGGTTGTATTACTTCTTTTTCAGGACTTAAGCAGATCTTTCTGGAAAGATTCTATGAGGGATTCAATGACATGACTATGTCTGCCCTCAATAAAATCAAACAGAAACATAATGAAACTGCTGAGAGTTTCATCGAACGTTTCCGTCGAGAAGCCTTGAAGATGCCTCCAGGGACTCCTGCTGCTGTTACCATAGACACTTGTAAGGCAAATCTCTTGCCTATCATCAGTATGTGGACAGGCTCAACTCAGTTCCAAGACTGGCCATCCTTTATCGTCAATGCCAAAGCAGCTGAAGTGAGTGCTGAAAAGTTCAAACAGCTGGGGGTACAGATGTCTAACCCAGATCGGGACGAACATCAATCATCAGGTGGCGGTAATCGTCAGAACAACCGCAAGAGCAAGGAAACTCTGAACATTAACCTGAAAAGCAGAGAGTCCTTGGCTGTCAATGTAGCTCCGCCTACATCTACTTCTACTCCTGCTGCAACTCAACCGAGGGAACCTCGCCCTAAGGTAGAGTATTCGTTTGATGAAAATGACACAGCAAGCATCTTCGATTGCTTACTCAAAAGTAATAAGATCCAACTTCCAGACCCAAAGAAACCTGATGAAGTCGGTAAGACCGATCATCCTAAGTATTGTGTCTACCACCGATTCATTGGACATCCTACTCGAGAATGTTATGTGCTCAAAGGTAAGATTCAAGAGCTTGTCAATGCTGGAGTTGTTACTCTGTAGCAAGATGAGAAGACTGTCACTGCCAATATGGTTTCAGTCCAGTTCGGTAACTTTCCCCCGCAGATGATACAGCATGGTGTCATTCCTATTCCGAAGGCTACTCTCGAGATTGAAAATCTTCCTTCTCCACCAAACGAAGGTCTCGTTCCTTTGTCTCTTGACAATGGCGAGGTTATGTGGATCCATCCCGATCTTACTTCAGAGTTCGAGGATTCTTCTTCTTCCAAGAAGAAAGGTCGCTCCAAAAACAAGACCAAGATCTGTAACATGGTGTCTTTTAACCCCATAGTTGATGAAGAAATTCTGTTGGGCACCAGATCAGGGAAAACTTATCTGAAAGATTACTCTGAATCTCAAGAGAATCCTGCCTCTTCTTCTGAACCTGTCCCAGCACAACCTGCTGCTATTGAAGAAATTCCTTCTACATCTTCACCAGTTGTGGTTCCTATTCCTCCCAAACTAGTGGCTGCGGATAAAGGCAAACAACAAGTCCGCTTTGATAAATCCTTGAAGAAATCATCCCCTACAGGGCTTGAGAAGCCTTACAACTTTGATATATTGGCTCAACTAGCTAATACCCCAGCAAGGCTATCTATCTTTGAACTCTTGCGTCTTTCCAGAGAGACGCGAGAAACTTTAAGTGAAGCTCTTATGCAAGCTGAGACTTGTTTAGCCTTTCTCAAGAAGCCGAAAGCAGAACCAGTCTCTTGTCTACATTGTCATAGTGTTATGGAGTTGATTCCGAACATTACTTTCATACAAGATGACATACTGATGGAGGACAATAGGTATGATCGTCCTCTCTACTATACAGGATATATTGATTCGATGAAAGTCGATCGTATCCTGATAGATCCAGGATCTGCTCTCAGCATCATGCCGAAAATAATGCTCGATGCTCTGAAAATTCTTGTACATAGTCTCTCCACCACAATCACCACCATCCTTGGATTCAATCAGGGAAGGAGTGAACCTTTGGACAAGATTCGCTTAAAACTCCAAATAGGCAATCTTCGCACAAAAGTTACCTTCTATATCATTGACAATCATGGTTGTTCTTATAAAGCTCTATTGGGGAGACCATTCTTACATGAGCATAATATTGTTCCATCAACCCTTCATCAATGTTTCAAATATGTTGATGATAAGGGAGGTCCATAAGGAAGTTGCGGATCTTTATCCCTTCAAAGGCGTTGAAGCATACTGCAACGACGCTCGGATGTACAAGGATGAATTCATGAAGATTGTGTTAGCCTTAGACACTGAAGAAGAACAAGAAGCAATGCCCAAAAACACTCTTATCATCCCTGTCAAAGGGCGAGTTTCACATCCTCAGTCTTCTAAACCACTGGCTATTCACTTGCCAATCCAAAAGAAATCAGTTGATGCTAATCAAGATCAAAGGGAGCTCACCTCTTCTGAGCCACTTGTTATCGACCTACGTCATAACAAGGACAAAAAGCAGCTCACTCCTTCTGAGCCACTTGTTGTTGATCTCACTCGCAACAAGGAAAAAAGGGAGCTCACCTCCTCTGAGCCACTTGTTATCGACCTCCGTCGTAACAAGCCTCCCCCACGTTCTTCTTCTCCCCCTCTTGTAATTAATCTGACCAAGCCTGCTAAGGCTAAAGGTCCTGTTGTAAATACTGATGTACAAATCAATGAAAAGGCACCTACTTTCCAGTATACTGATGTTATTTATTATACTAAATGCTATTTGGATATGTTAGCTAGCTTCCAATCAATTACAATAGGAGTTGTACAATCTCTTCAGACAGAAGTCTCACTTGAAGATCCAGATGATTCTTACCGTATTCACCCTTCTTAAAAGAAAGGTGAAAGTCCAATACTTTTTAGTAAAGGACCAGAAAAATAATTCAGCTATACGGATGATAGCAAACTTAACGATACGGGACGTCTCCAGTTCCATCGTTATAGTCAACAATCAAAAGACATCATCCGAAAAATGGGCTATGACTTCAAAAGTGGCCTCAATTATGGTAAAGGTAGACGAACTCCTATCCACACGACTGTTCCGGAAGGAAAGTCGGAAATGTACTACAGCAGGACTAAGAAAGGTCTCGGATATACTTCTCCTCCGCTGTTATTCCCAGCAGTCTCTGACTCAAACAATGAAGAACGCTCTAATTCATCTGATTCTAGATCTTGGGATTCTGATACTAGCATTGGTGAAGTTCATAGGCTAATCGTATCATCTAACATGGTCTCCGCTGAACTACCAGAAGGCTATGATGAAGATGTTGAAGAAAATCCTGAAACAGATCCTTGGGCTCAATATATGGATAACCAATGGGTACTTCACTTTGAACAACGTGAACCTCCTACTGAAGATCAATTAGTTCAAGTTGATGTAGGGGAAAGCGAGTCGCCTCGTCCAATCTTCATCAGCAAGAATCTTCCAGAAGCAGACAAACAAGAGTTGATTCTTCTTATTAAAGAATACATCGACGTCTTTGCCTGGAGTTATAAAGACATGCCAGGTTTAGATCCCAAGATTGCTACACACAAACTGAATATTTTGCCTAATGCAAAACCAGTTAAGCAGCAACAACGGCGTTTTAAATAAGAAATGATGGATGCAATCGATGATAAAGTCAAGAAGCTCATTGCTTATGGTTTTATTCGAGAAGAGCAGCATCCTGACTGGGTGGCCAATGTCGTTCCAGTTCTAAAGAAAACCGACAAAGTTCGAGTCTGCATCGACTTCCAGGATCTTAATGAAGCATGTCCAAAAGATGAATTTCTTTTCCCTATCACGGATGTCATGATTGACAATACCTGTGGGTTCGAGCGAATATCTTTTATGGATGGATTCTCTGGGTATAATCAGATCAAGATGAATCCTAAAGATGAAAAGTATACCTCTTTCCGTACTCCTCGTGGTGTCTATTGCTATACAGTGATGCCATTTGGTCTCAAGAACGCTGGTGCAACCTACCAACGGGCTATGAGTACCATCTTTAGAGAACATCTTCGCAAGACAGTCGAATGCTATATTGACGATATCGCCGTCAAAAGTCGTCTAAAAGAAGATCATATCCAAGATCTGAGAACAATCTTCAATCTCATACGTCAACATCAGCTCAAGATGAATCCCACCAAGTCATTCTTGGGTGTCTCTAGTGGCAAATTTCTCGGCTTCGTCATTACCTCTAAGGGTATACACGTGGATCCCGAGAAGATCAAAGCCATCCAAGAGATGCGTCCTCCACGCAACCTAAAAGAGCTACGAGGATTCCAAGGCCGACTTGCGTACATCAGGCGATTCATTTCGAACTTGTCTAGACGCTGCAGACCATTCACTCAACTAATGAAGAAGGATGTATCTTTTGTTTGGACTGAAGAGTGTCAACAAGCATTCGACGATATCAAACGATATCTTATGAATCCACCAGTCTTGGTGCCACCTATCTCTGGCATTCTATTTTTGATGTATGTCCGTGCTATGGACCATTCATTGGGTGCTTTACTTGTCCAAAAGAACAAAGAAGGCCATGAACATGCTATCTATTATCTTAGCCGAACTATGATTGGTGCTGAACACCGTTATAGTCCGATCGAAAAGGAATGTCTGGCTCTCATGTTTGCTGTGCAGAAAACGAGACATTACATCATTGGCCAAACTATTTATGTCATATCCCGAGTTAATCCTCTTAGGGTACTCATGAAGAAGCCTAGCACACTTAATTCTCGGCTGGCTACATGGGCAATCCTGCTAGCTCAATATGACATGGTGTATGTTCCACAAAAGTCTGTCAAAGGTCAAGCGCTGGCGGACTTCTTAGCAGCTCATCCTGTGCCTGAGACATCTAAACTCTATGACGAAATTCCAGACGAGACATTGGAAGCCAACATGATCTCTGAAGAATTTCCAACATGGCGTTTATTCTTTGATGGTGCGTCGAGAATTGGACCAAATGGTGCTATTGTAGCAGGAGTTAGAGTGGTCCTCGTTTCTCCAGACGGATCAACTATCCAAAGAGCCTACTCTTTAGATGAACCTTGCTCCAATAATGTGGCAGAGTACAATGCTCTACTCATCGGCCTTCAGTTAGCTAAACAACTGAATGTTGAATATCTCGAAGTCTACGGTGATTCTAAGCTGGTTGTTAATCAGGTTAGAGGAACCTATGAAGTACGTCATCAAGACCTGGTGCCTTATCACGAAGCAGCAATCAACATGGCTATTTCATTCAAAGCTTTCTTCATCGACTATGTTCGAAGAGCTTGCAATACCGAAGCAGATGCTTTGGCCAATCTTGTATCTGTCTTAGCCATCCCTATCAAAAGACAGCAGGTGGTAGTTATCTCCAACCGAGAACTGTTCTGCATCGAAAACAATCGTAATATTGAATTCAGCAACTTTGCTGAAGTCAATGTTATCGATGAAGACTGGAGAACTCCTTTTATTGACTTCGTAGTTCATGATATACTCCCTGAAGATCCTAAGGAGGCTACGAGTGTTCGTCGACGATCTCTCCGATTTTATTTCAATCAAACTACCAAGACCCTCTATCGACGAACTTATGACGGTCTTCTCCTGCGCTATCTCACTGGTGATGAAGCTGAACAAGTTCTGCGTGAAGCTCACGATGGTGTCTGTGGAGCACATCAACCTGGTCCTAAACTACAGGATCGTATTAGACGCATGGGTTACTACTGGCCCTCTATGATATCAGATGCCATTGAATATGCAAAGAAATGTCATGCTTGTCAAATCCATGCAGACTTCATTCATCAACCATCGGAATTCCTTCATCCGACTGCTTCTTCCTGGCCTTTCGAAGCATGGGGTATGGATGTCATAGGTCCTATCAATCCTCCTTCTTCTAGAGGACATCGGTTCATATTGGCAATAACGGACTACTTCTCCAAGTGGGCTGAAGCTATACCTCTGACTGAAGTCAAGACTAGTAGCGTCATCAACTTTGTTAAACACCACGTCATCTATAGATTTGGTGTACCTCAAAGAATCATCCATGACAATGGACCTCAATTCATCAGCCAGAAGTTCACCAGATTCTGTGATGATCACCGGATTGACAATGTCGCCTCGACAGCATACAATCCTGTCGCTAATGGTTTAGCTGAAGCTTTTAACAAAACCATCATCAAGCTCCTTAAGAAGTTTGTATCCACTAACAAACGGAACTGGAGTGAGAAACTCGGCGAATGTCTTTGGGCCTACCGAACTACGGTCCGTAATCCTACAGGCTTTACACCTTTCTCTTTGGTTTATGGCTGTGAAGCTGTTCTTCCTTTGGAGCTGCAAATTCCTTCTTTAAGGATTGCCATTGCTAACGAGCTTACTACAGAGAATAACGATCTTCTTCGACTTCAAGAGTTAGAAGCACTTGATGAGAAGCGATTAATGGCTCAACAGCATATTGAGTTATACCAAGCCCGCATCTCGAAGACTTTCAACCGCAAAGTTAAAGTCAGAACATTTCAGTAAGGAGAACTTGTTCTAACAGTCAGACGTCCTATGACTATGACTCATATGAGCAAAGAGAAATTCGATGCAAAATGGAAAGGTCCCTATGTTGTAAGCAAAGTCTTCTCAAATAGAGCTTATCAACTTTCAGAGCTTGATGGTCGAGTTGCTATGATGCCTATCAATGGCAAATTCCTAAAGAAGTATTATGTATAAATGTAAATGCTTGTAAATCATCAGACAGAATCAAGTTCATAAATAAAATTCAAATTTTATTTCATTATATGATAGTACATAATATTAAAGGTAACTATCATCTTTTTCTATATTGGGACGAGGGCCACTGCCGTCCTTCTCAAAAATGCGGTCAGCAAAAGAGCCGAGAACCTCTTTACTGGATCCCATGAGAAACTTGCAGGCGGCTATCCTCATGGCTTCTTCTTCTTCAGTCCTTCCTGTTTCGAGCAGGAAGTCCAGAATGTCCCGTGGCGGCTGGGGTGTAGACGAACCTTCGTCTGCTTCTGCTGTCTTCGGCTGAATTGGATCGGCAGGACGATCTTCAGTGCCCTTTTGAGTTTTTGGGGCGACCTCAGCCTTCTTAGATGCTTCTCCAGACGACATTTTTATGTTGAAGAGTAGAAGTGTTCGTTCCTGTCAGATTTCTGCTATATTTATAGGCAGAAGTTCCTCAACTAACGAAGCGACACATTCATCCGACGGTTCATCCGTTCATTAATGTTTGACGGTTCATCCGTTCATTTATTACATTCATCCGACGGTTCGTCCGTTCATTAATGCCCGACGGTTCATCCGTTCATTTATTATCACCTGACGGTTCACCCGCTCATTTATTGCCATTTGACGGTTCATCCGTTCATTATCACTTGACGGTTCTATCCGTTCATTCATTATCATTTGACGGTTCACCCGTTCATTATCATTCATCACTTGACGGTCTTCCCATTCATTCATCTCACATATATTGACGATTCATCATCGTTCATTATCCACATCAGCAACTTGTTGTTTTTGATTAAGTTGTCAAATCGAAATAATAGTATTCAATATATTCCGCCACGTCCATATTACCTCTGAGCAGATATAATGAATATAATTATTTTCTACAAAATTATCAAGAAATATATCATGTCTTGCACCTCTGAATATTTTTCCTATCTCTATTATTTATATCTAATAAGATATACAATAAATAATGGAGCCACAACAAAATGTCTTTTATTTATCAAAATATGAGGCATTACAGAAACGCATCTACAGCAACAAACACAAAAATATAAAAAAGTTCTAATTAAGAAGGAGGGATAATCAGATTGTCAATTTGCTGCTTCAGTGTCCGCAGCTCTTCTTCATGAGTTGATGTTACTATCCTTCTTGCTTCTTCCATCCCGCTTTCTTCATCAAAAACGGGCATGTCCACTGTCCGGCGGGTGATCTCCGCTCCATGAGTCGCCTCATATTCATTCTTCTCCTGAATCAAGGTGTTGAACTGTTCAATCATAAGTTGGTGGCTGGCAGTTTTCTCTTCAAATTCTTGTTGGAGGCGAGTAATTTCTGCTTTCAGCTCAGCAAGTCTTTGCCCTCTTCTTTCAGCCATCGAAGTAACTGATTCTATCTTAGAGTTGTATTCAGCTGATTTTGCAGAATAAGCCTCCAAAAGATTTTGAAGGTTTACCCTTTCTATATAAGCAGCTTGAGCCAGTCGCTCGAATTCAGCCTGCACTAAAGAGTCTATCTCCTTCTTCTTGAGCTCCTTATATCTCTTTATAGAGACTTCTAATTCACTCAATATGTGTTCAAGAAGAATGGCTTGAGCCTCGTCTCCTTGTTCCCTTATGGCTCTTATTAAGAGAGAAGTTGGCTTACTAACAGTAATGAAATCAGCTCCTTCTTTCTCTATCATTTTATGAACAAGAGGTCCTAGCGACTCGAAGAAACATCTAGTGAATGACTGGACGACTTGTTGATTAATGGCTAGAGTTCCAGGAGTCGCAGCTACTCCTGTTGAGGATGAGGCAGCAGGTTGCTCGATCCTTTGTGGCTGGATAATAGGCTCTTTGAACAAAGGAGCCAGAGTAGAGCTAGTCGCTCCTCCTGTTTGTTTCTCTGCAAAAGTAAAATTGTTATTTTACTAATTGTTTGCCAATGAACAAGAAGATCAAATAAGAGCAGTCTTACCTTGGTTCGATCTAGCAACAAGTGCATCCCCTGCTAGAATGAACTCCCGTTGAACGGAAGTAGCTTCAGCTGCGACAGCTTGGCTGCTGCCCGCTTCAGAACTGCAGGATAAATGATGACTACTACTAACGACCACCATTGGTATGGGCACCATAGCCAGGTTTGTCGGAGGTGTTGGCAGAGTCTCAAAATCTGCAAGAATTACAAATGAAGATATTAGCTATCAATCTATTTTAAAAGAGAAGATTGCTAAATCTCGTTTTATACCTTGAAGGCCGAGGGCAGGAGTTTCTTTCAGAACATCTCCATCGGCTGCTTCTTCAGGAGATATTTCTATCTCAACATCTTCATCAAGATTTAAAGTATCAACAACTTTTTCTGCAGGCGCCACCATTTCAGTATCATTTTTAGGATCTGAAGTATCATCGGCTGTATCAAGAGATATATGTTCTTCATTATCCCTTTCGGGATCTTGTATATATTCATCAACATTTTCGGATGAAGAGCTCTCTTCGTCTTCTTCTTCTTCTTTTTCATTCCTACTGTCAGTTGCAGTCTGATCTTCCTGCAGGCTATAACTGCAATCTTCCAAAGCTGCAATCATTTTACGATCTTCTTCTTCACGAAGAGTCCTGGGAGTAGGAGGAGGTTGAGTCGTCTCCGTGACAGGTGAAAGAGGTCGTACAACATTTTGTTCTTCCTCTATGATGTTTTCTCCGAGCTTTTCAACCTCAGTTATTGGGACAAGATCTCCCCTCTGTTCAGTATTTACCAACTGTTCCGGACCAAGAGTTTTGCTCCCAGTTTCAGAAACAGGTGTGGGAGATGACATTAGAATTCCTGCTACAGCATCTACTGAAGTCAGGATTTGTCTGGAAGAAGATTCTGCTAAAATTCTTCTGGTGACCACCCTCTTCTTTCTGTGTAGAGGTCTGTCAGGACTCTCTACATTTACTGGTTCTGCTTGTTTCTGCACAGAAGTTGGTGTAGTGGCAGCCTCTTAATGTGTCTCGGCCAATTGCCGAGATTGGGATCTTGTAGTGACCTTTTCAGAAGAATGATCTAGGATCAATTTCTTCTTTGCTGCTGGAGCAGGAGGCTCCTCTCTTCTCTTCCTCTTTGCAGGAGATTTACCTACTTTCAGGGAAATACGCATTGCTGCGTTTACTTCTTGAGGGAACATAATCTCCTTCGAAGTTTCTAAAGGTGCATCCGCCGGCTCGTGCACCTCATCATTTGCAGGGAGTGACAAAGCGACTCTTCCATTTCTCAATCTTGTTGTAGAAGCGAAACTATCTGCGAGATTAAAATTCTCGGCAAAAGTATTCGCAGATGTATAAAACACTGAATATGTGAAGAGCATCCGAGGACCCTGGGGAGTACTCTTTGCTGGCATTGAAAAGGTGGCTTTCGTATCACGGGCATTGTAATAAGCCCAAGCTCTGGCCCCGTCTATTAAATAACCTTTACCTTGGAGGCAGGTAATTGTATTTCCTACATGGAACTGATCATACCCAAACTGCCGAGCAAATCGGCTGGGAAGATATGGTTCTAAATAGCATTCTTCTTCGAACCGGTAAACCAGATGAGATGGTCGAATCGTCTTCAACCATTCAAAGGCTGCACGGGTCAGAGGTTGCATCTTCGAGTCTACCATATTTGTGGGCATCTGATCGTACCCAGCAGGGAAAGGAGCACAACAGAAGTTTCATCCTCTATTCAGATTCAAAACATATCTACACTCACTTAAAGAAGTGTATTTCCATTTTCCTTGAGAGTATCTTCGGAGAAAACTGCCATCAACCGGTCCCATGCCGGGGTCCATTAAGGTTGGATAGTGGAGGATCAACCATCGAAATAAATATGTATATGGCAATTCCAAGCGAGGGAACTTTTTCTCTCCTTTCGCCTTCAGCATCGAGTCGACGTATAAACGAAGACTGGCATTTAGTTTGTAGGTCATTGCTGATAACAAGTCCATCTTATAGCCGAAGACTAACTTGACAGCAGCAAACAGAACACCGCGGTGAAAACGATCCACAGCACTGGATCCGGGAACCACAAACCTCCGAAGCCAGTATGTTAGGAACCCTGCCAGTTGTGCTTCTTCTGACATGGGTCTATAGCCCATTCTTAAGTAACTTTCCAAAGTGTCCCCTGTCTTCAAAGGAGGATACTCATGATCATTTTCCACTTTTTTATCAAAGTTACCACTCTGTTCCATCAGCTTTATAACCTCTGCGTTGCTCAAAGGTGTGAAGAAGTTAGGGTAGCATTTGTCATTCTCCTTGGTCTTCTTCTCTTCTATGTGATTGAGAAACAGATATGGTAACCACTTCGAAGAGTAACAAGTGTTGGCGGTAGCACTCTTATAAAACAGAGAGCAGATCTTGTAATGGCATAGTAGTTCTTCGAACACTGCTACCATTCTTGCATTCTCTTTTCTAAGCTTGTCCAGCTCATCATTTGTCGGTACAAACTCCTCATACGGAGCATCTGCCATGGGCAGGTACGAGATATACTTCATCTCGTGGAGTGCAAATCCCATCTCTCCACCCGGGGTCATGAAGGTCCCCGTCCTATAATTGTACCTCTCAGCCAAGGCTAAAAACATATGTGGGTTGGGAGTAAAGCCGTATACAGTGGCGTGCACTGCTTCATACAGATTGATCTGTTGGAGTCTGTCTTGGAATCTTGTCAGAATCCAATTCGCAATGTAGTTCCATCGCTTGTAATCTGGATTCACCAATCCAGTCAGTCTGATGTCTTGTTCAGGGTATTTTCCTTCAGCCTTCGTAAATTCATTTGCGAATATTGGTGTCCTAACAGGCATCAGCATAGAGGAGTTCTCTGGTGGAATGCAGCCAGGTCTCAAGCCTCTCAACAAGCAGCTATATCTATCAGAGGAGCTATAAAACATATCCCTCTTGTTTGGCCCTTTCTTTACGAAGATTTTCCCTGTACGGGCATCCTGAAAAAGAGTGATGTTCCACTCCATCTTCCTTGGGTAGCTCGCATGAGCATACCGCGACAAAGGGAGGCAGCGAGCAATGTCTGGTAAGAAGAATGATTTATTTTCCTGGTGAACTATTCTCTCCTCCATCCTCGGCCTAGGCTGAGAGACTTTCTCGAATGCGTCACCGAACAGGAATAAGGGTTTCTTATGAATAACAGCATCTGCTGATTCTAGGGGCTGCCCATTCATCAAACACATTAAAGTCTCATTATCCTGGAAGATCAGTATAGCCTGACGGGAGGTCGGCAGATCATACTGAGGATAGTGAACATGAGACAGATCTTCTTTATACTCAGACTCTGAGAGGGTTCCCACAAAATGTTCATAATCTGGATCTTCATTGACCTCAACTGCATCAACAAACAGATAAAGATTAGTACAAGTCAAAGTCTCTGTTTTTAACACAAAACATTAGAGTGCGCAACTCCTCAAATTGCGCTGACATGACTTGCGCAACATCAGATTGCGCATCACAATAAGATGCGCAAAGCAATAGTTTGCGCTGACATCCTGCGCAAATCAATCGATTGCGCTGACTTCCTGTCAGCACAATTCAACAGATTGCGCAGGAATACAGCCTTCATAAAAATGAGGACTGAAAGTTGATGCAACCAAAACCCTAAAAAGGGTGGCGCAATATGAACTCATCTCTAAAAAAAGATGAGTTTCGAAGATCAAAGGAAGTCGAATCACCCTAAAAAAGATTTTTTTCGATCGGTTCAACAACCTCTCAGAGCGGGGTGCGCGGATTCGTGTCAAGATGTTCGTCGTACAACTCTGTCAGATGACTCGGCCGGGGCTTTGCCCTTCGTGGCGGCGGCAGCATTGGAGGATCGTCGGGGTGCCATAAAAGTCGTCGGAGGTGGAGGACAGCAAAGGTTCGGGGGGATTTTTCTCAAGAGCTCGAAGGATGCAAAGTAAAGAAATGAAAATGAAGAGATGGCTATTTATAGCTTTCGAAATATGAAACGGCTGCCTCGGATTGCGCCTAGAATTCGGGGCTATTCGCTTTGCGCAGACAGCTCATCATCATGCGCAACTTGATTCAAAATTCAAAAATTCAAAGTATTTCGAAACTTTGAATAAAATGAACTTTCGAAAACTTTGAAGGGGGTCTTGTAGGTCCTAAAAAATCAAGTTGCATCAATCAACAAAGTCAAAGAAATCAAGATATACATCATTTTGGTGAATTGCGCACACAACAGATTGCACAGCAATCCAATTGCGCACACTGTTTTGTGCACACTCCCAACTGCGCATGCTGACGTGGCAAGAGTCATCATTACCTAAATCAAATCAAATCTTTCTGACAACTGACAGCACGGAGAACGAGAAGACTGTTCGTTTATTGTGCCGCACAGTGCTCGAGGGCGGCTGACAGCTAGCAGCGCAATCCATTCCTGCGCAGTCTGAGTCTGCGCAAACCAAGGCTGCGCAATTCCGTCTGCACATTCTATCAACATAACTGATAAAGTACACGTGGCATTCATGCCATCAATTGCTCATTACGTGGCAACTGTCTATGCATGATCATGCGCATTTCAATCAAATGATGCCATGTGTCCATGATAGTTGGCCCACGATCCAGCAACTATCTGCGCAGTCCAATGCTGCGCAAACCAATTGCTGCGCAAATCATCCTGCGCAGTCTAGAATAACTGAAAGTTAGTTATTTTCAGAACTCTATAAATAGAGTTTCAAGTCTTCATTTCAAGGGGATCAAGATCAGATATCAAGATCACGAATCAGAGATCAGAAATCAGAGAGTCCAGGAGTTCTTGCCCAAGTGCTGCTGCATTCTTCCGAGGCTTTTGCCTTCAACTTCCGAGGCTTTTGCCTTCAGTTTCCAGAGTTGTCTTCAACTTCAAAGGCTCCGTCTTCAAAGTTCACATCGTCCAAGGGATAAAGCAATCGTCATCTAGATTGGATTCCTATAGTTGTAATTTTTCCAGAATTCTTGTAATCTTTATTACACAGTTTGTATTAATAAAGTTTTATACTTTTGTTTTTGCAAACAGGAGCCACCCACCTTAGCGATGTTCGCATCGGCCGAGCGACACTCCGAGTGCGCCTTTGAAAGTCTAAGTCTGGATTCATCTCTGACGGGCCAATGTAAGTCTTGTATCGATTCGCATCGATACTTCATCGGGTCGACGCAACTCTTCGAGTCGACGGCTCGTTTGAGTCGTTACACTTGCCGTTTGAATCGGCGTTCCGCTAGGGCGGAGCGGGTCATTACATAATACACCACTCAAAACAAGTCTCGTCATCGAGACTTCCTGAGTGCAGGTCATCCTACCGTTCCTTAACTCATGTCATCGTGTTTTATAGACAATTCTATCGAACGGCTCTATCGTTCGATGGCATCGAACCATGCTCGGTACCTTTCCAAGTTCCGTGTCGCATACGTTTGGTCGATCTTTATTGGATAACTTTTCATTCATTTTAGAGTTGATGACACTTATTCAATTCAGGTGTTTCTTCGACTTGGTTGCTTTTTTCGACGTATCATGGGACTGAAACGGTCGCACGAGGTGTGTTAAAATTTATCAAACTCGAGAGTCGTAGGCTGAGGCAAACTCACTCATTCGTTCATGCGCATCGCAACACCCACTTGCAGCTGCATTCGAGTTCATCATATCGCTGAGTTTGGATCGTGCACATATTCAAGACGTCCCCCGAATACGTACATTTCAACCAAGCTTAGCGATTAGCAAAGTCGGACAAGCTACTCGTGATAGTTTCGATTTGCCGATCGTTTTGCTAACTTCGATTTAAAACCGAACTCATGTGTATCTCACTATCGTTTATCTCGGTCCTCGAGATGATCCGGTTCGCTTCTCAAGCGTTCTTGTCAATGAAATCAATACGATTTCTTCTTATGGAGCCGACCAAGTCTAAGAAATTCCTATCCGATTCGAGACCAAACATTGTACTGTCATCGAGTACGTCTTCCAATCAATGATTCAATTCGTTATCCCAACTTTACTTGTGCGTCATTTATTCCTATCATTCCCTTCGTTTGGGGCCAATCTCATCGTCGCTCACGCACACTCCCTGTTCCCCGTCCTACTCTAAGTCTTGCTGCCCCAAGTCTATCGTCCGTCCAGACGATACTCTAATATCAATCGCACAGGTTCAATCACTCGGTATAGGGTCGTCCGCCTATCCGCTAGGCTATTTCTTTTTGAGGCTAAGTCAATGTCAGGATTGGAATCACAGTTCCCCAACAATAATGCCAACACTGACCCCAAATCCTAGGGTCAAACCAAAGTCGGTAGTACGGGAGTTTTCTACCCAAGCTCGCGTCACTCAGATCTCTAAACATCGAGCACGATCACCTATTCGTATTTTTGTATTCGTTGCGCATATTCGAATCCATTCAAATCACTAAATCGACATACTTCACATATCCATTCTAACCAATTCATGTATTCGATTACGAGTTCATCTAACTTTGACAATATGTTGTACCCCAATCTCACGCGAGTCCGATTATCCACGGTGGTTCATGAATCACCATGCAACGCTTCCGTGGAATAATCATTCTCATCGGGGCGTAACTCTTGCTTGTGTCTAGACTAATTCATTCTCGATACGCGTATTGGACCTACACAATCCTCAAGCTCAATCATCAAGCACACCGAGTCATTTTCAAGTCCACCTTCGTGTCACCACAAGTCGAAGCACACAAATTGCCACGCCATGCTAGTTCAATCACCCCCGCTGTATGAATCACCATATCAGCGCTCATACGGAGTGATCGCCCTAATCGGTGCGACGCATGTGCGAGGCTGGAGTTGCGCTCGCATAAGACAAGCATGTCGACGATGGGGTTATCGTCGAAGTTAATCCAAGCATTCACATTTTCCTCCAAGCCAAATCAATTCGACAGTCTGACCGTCATACGTTCAACTAAAAAATCCTCGAGCCAAGTCTATCTTTTCCTCGACACATTTTTAACATCCCAAGTATATCATCCAACGGAACAATAACATTTGCACGATCGTCATTCGCCGAGTCAGAGTACCCCCGAGTTATCGCATATCGATCTTTGATACGCCTCAATACCATCGACGATATGTGTAACCTGACGATCTTCCTTTGCAACCGATTTTGAGTCGTGCGTTGATGCTGTTGTCCGAGTTGGATATTCCACAATTTCATTTAATATTCAAGATCAAGTTCAACTGCTATTCCTCAAGCTAGTTTCAAGATCGTTGCTCAAACTCAAGTCGCAATTCATTTGAATCAATCCAAAATCGTACGCACGATCCTCTAAGTTTCCTCGATCAAGACCATTCATTTTCATTCATCGTTCCGAACCATTTTCTAACTCGCGTTGCCTATTGACAAGTTGTCCAGCCATATCTCGTTCGGGACTTTTGAAGCCACGGCCAACTAAGCGTGACACGTACTAAGGCTTTGCGCGATTGCATCGTTTTCTCCGACATACTCGTTCTATTCGTAAATACTTTAATCTCGCTCGAATAATTTCTATAACGTCCATACACCACTCAGGGTTCGAGCCATTCGACTAGTCATCGACACTCGCTCTTTTTCTTCTTCGTAGCTATCACATACACCACTCGGAGTCAAGTCATTCTACAAATCCTCAAAGGTTATTCGACTCCCGATCGACATGTCCAACTGCGCGTTCGCTCATTCTTCAAAATCTAAGAACCATTTCCCCGTGTTCGCTTTAGCGCCGGTCAAGTAGCGCCTCTATCAACATACGTTCTAAGTCTCACTTATTCTCGTCCGAGCGATAGTCGGTCTCGCTCGCAAACTTGTTCGCTATTGTCAGCGTAAGGTTATTCAAGCACGTCTTGCATTTTACTAACTCTTAGCGTCGGTTCCTTCCAACTCGAGTCCGTCGCGGTTTGGCACAAAGGCCTTTGCCTACCGATCCCGTCCAACCGAGTACTTGTACGAGCTTTTGAAAATATTAGACTTATTGCATGGAACATCCCAAGGCACAATGAGAGAGAGCGTACACTTCTTTTTCCAACGACGAGCTTTCAAAACTGAGAGAATCGAAATAAAGTCCAAGGACGTGAAGCCGTACTCTGATACCAATCTGTCACATTTCGCTCCCGTAGGAGCGATCGTCCTCGCTAAGGCGTGATGCCGCACGGGCCTAGGTTGCGCCCGTGCAAGGCCAAGTCCAGAAACAGCCGATTTGAGCTAGGCCACAGAGTCGCACAGAGTGTCCCCATTTGCAGCGGAAAGTAAATGAACACAAATTTGAAGCGAATTCAATCTCTTTATTGATATTCAAGAAGTTTACAAGCGGCGCTAGGCCGATATTACAAATCGCTCAAACTCTCTCTCTCTGAAACATAAAAGGCGTGCCAAGTGGCTTACAACATGGAATGATTCATGGCGATGTTCCGATACATTATGTCTTGTATAGGGTGCTTCAGCTCCTTGCAACGCTCCAAGGCCCCAGAGATAGCTTCACGCCTTAGCACGTTCGATGGAAGCTCCGCACCCGCCGGCGTCTCCTGCATCCTGCAAGCAGACTGTGGGGTTATCAGTACATTGTTATGTACTGGTGGGGAGGCTAGCTCGCCCACAATGCTATTATTACCAAACACGTTTCATTTACTTTTGTGTACCGTCTATCATTCATTGTCTTTCTAATCTTGCCTTAGGATCAGTTTCATGGCATATTTCATGACCTATCTCGTGTTGCCGAATTCAAGTGTGTGCATGAAAATGAATGCACGACTTACCCATACTTACCGTCCGGCCTTCCCTGTCCAAAGTAAACCAAGTTAGTCAACAATTCAATATGAACTTTTTGATGTCAAGTGCGTATCCCTGCCTCGGATTCTAGCACGTCGTAGACGTATTCTCTAACTCATTGTACGAAGTATTTATTATCATTTGGTGTGATACATTTCAAGCTTATTCAGAAGGTGCTTTGTTCAGATTAACTTAGACTACTTTGATTTTAATGCAATGACTTGCACGTGGATCGCCACCAGTAAAGCCCACTTAATCTATATGCACCGGTCGCTGGCATCACAAGCCAATTTGGACATATTCTCCTTTGGTAATTTCTCACCTATCACTGTGTGCGGCTGGTTCACATCTGATAGTCTTTTAAAATTACCCCGCACTTACGTCTCCTGGTTGGCCAAGCCCTCCCCCTCCAGTTAGCCCGTAAGCCCCTTTTTGATTCCGCCTAGGCCGGCATATCCCCCTTTGATCATGCCGCGGAATCCCTTTTTCTTCACGGTCACGGCATCGCCACCCCTCGCCCGTGCCGTTTGTCCACGACCATTTCGTATTAACTTGTCTTTTTAACTTAACGGCTGTCTCTGAGCCGTAGGCTAACCCTTAGCCTTAATGCGTTATCGACCAGGTTGGCGTCCGTGTAGCGCGGGTAGCGAGCTCCGTTGCACGTGCCCGTCATACCTGTCGCTAACCATCCCTTTTCTTTCTTATCTTTTATTCATTCATTCTTTTCTTTCTTTCACCTGTCCGTTTGTTCATTGATTCATTCATTCACTTATTCATTCATTCATTCCTTTATACATTATGCAACTCCCCGTACGGGAGTCGCCTTGGCGACCCATCGGTCCTATAGTCTTTCAATGTTGCTATACTCTACTCGGAACGACTATGTTGATAGTCTTCCCGTTTTATTGTTGTAATCCATTCATTGTCTCATTGTTGAACGCAAGCTTGTGCCTTAGCACGAGCGTGGAGCGCGGTGCAAGAGTTCTCGTATTTTCCATGTTCTTTTACATATTCTATACAAGCATGCAAGATGGGATTATTCCCTTAGCTAGGTGCGTTGAGTCATTCATTTATTAGCATGCGCGAGGTATCGCCTAGCGATTTTCGTGATAGTGTCCGTATTGTTGTGTGTCTAGGCTAAGCAAAGACGGGTTCATCGGAGCCACCCACCTTAGCGATGTTCGCATCGGCCGAGCGACACTCCGAGTGCGCCTTTGAAAGTCTAAGTCTGGATTCATCTCTGACGGGCCAATGTAAGTCTTGCATCGATTCGCATCGATACTTCATCGGGTCGACACAACTCTTCGAGTCGACGGCTCGTTTGAGTCGTTACACTTGCCGTTTGAATCAGCGTTCCGCTAGGGCGGAGCGGGTCATTACAGATGGCACGTGCTGGCAGCGAAGAAGGGACACGCCATGGATAATGGTGCGCTTTAGGATGTGCCATGGGTGGTGGCGCGCGTGGAGAGAATCCCGCATGGGATGCGCCATGGATAATGATGCGCTAAGGACGCGCCATGGGTGGTGGCGCGCGCGGCATGAACGCGCCATGGGTGATGGCGCGCGCCTCCCCCCCCTGCTGTCTCCTTGGAGACCCCCCGTTGCCTTGAAGACCTCCATTGCTGCCTTCTTGGAGACCACCCCCCTTCTTGGAGACCCCCCCTTCTTGGAGACCACCCTCATTGAAGACCCCCCTCACTCTTCTTGGAGACCACCCTAACCTTCCTCCCTCTTCTTCATATACCCCGTTACTCTTTCCTTCCTCTTTACAGAATATCTTTCCTATTCTTGTTCTTCATCTTCATCTTTACATAGTAGCAATCTCTTCAAATTCTAGTAAGTATTTATTTTTTATATTGAATTTAGATTTTCTATGAATATCTATATTACTAATCGTATTTTTGGTAAAATGAAACAGATGGCTCAACCGAATGACGGACGTATTTCCGAGGGACTGGTTACACAAGTCATAAGACAGGAACGAGAAAATTATATATCTAAGTTGGTTTTTGACGGACATGTAAATTTAAAAATGATAACTAGCGTTATTATTTATTTATTTTACATAAATATAAGAAATATAATTCGCTTGTAGCTATATGATTATCCTCCCGAGGCTCGAACACGGGAGCATGGAAGTTGGATGATGCAGAGAGGATATCACAAATGGGAGTTAAATGCTGTCCAAAAGGAGCTGTTGCGTTCATTTGGGTTTCAATATATGGATGAAATTCAAATTTTAGTCCACGATGTGCACCTTATTTTTAGTCTCGCTGAGCGTTGATGGCCTTAACGCAACACATTTCAGTTGTCAGTTTGTGAAATGACAATCACACTTTGGGATGTTACAAATATTCTATGATTACCTATTACAGGTGAACCTATATATTTTGATACACATTTAAATCCATCTGAAATAATCAGGAGATATCTAGGCATTATTGCACCATCGGACTTAGGAGGAAAGAGTTTTGTCAATGTAACTTGGCTTCGGGGTAATTATTTGTTATACTCTAACAAATTTTTTTTTACTAATTAAATAATAATAATGATAATCATAACATTTTCTATTTAAAATATATAAAACTTTACATTTGAGACCCTAGGGAAATTTTATAAATTGCACAATTAGCTCACGAACTCAATTGGTGAGGTGTCATTCCCATGGGACATGTGGCATTCATGGGACAAGTGGCATTGCCAAATGACACATGGCTTTACATGAAGAAAGAATCCCATCTCTTGCCACCTCTCCTTCTTCTATAATAAAAACCCTTTTCTATTTCACACACCACCCCCCCCTCAGCACACACACACCCGACCATTCCCTCTTCTTCCACTCTTCATTCTTCTCCTTTCTCCATCTCCATCTGCTGCTACTATACTGCTACTGCTACTACTGGGCTGCTGCTACTGTGTCGAACCCGCCGCCCGGACTCGCTGTCGGCCGCCGCTGACCCACATGTCGCCGACCACCGCCACCTCCAGCACCACCCTCTCTTCCTCCTTCCCCTTCCAATACCTAAAACCTAGGTAAACCCCCTTTCTTCTCTCAAATTCCTTTCAAAATTTTAAACCTAGGTTAGGGTTTACTAACAAAAGTGTATTTTTGAACTATTGTTGGGTTCAAATTAGGAAATTTGTGGAGAAACCTAGGTCATCTTCAACCCAAGGCAAGTCCTCTTCAATTTCTCTCTTCCTTTTGAATATTTGTTCAAAAAATTAATTTCCTAAATTTCCTTGAATTAATATGAGTTAATTGTAGTATGAAATTTAACTAAATTCATGACAAATCTATCTATGTGAGGATGTAATATGGAAATAGACTTTGAAAATTTGTAAGAAAACCTATTTTGATACAACAACATGTGGACACACCATACATGGACACAAGTATTGAATATATCATGAATTAGATATTCGAAATGAACTTTTGCTACATATATATAAATGGTCCTTGTTGCATATAAATACATGAATGTGTACAACATGCTAGCAAAATATATATATATTCAACTATATTATGATAAAAATGTTTGGATACGGAAATAAGAAAATTTAATTGTCATGAACACAACACAAATGATCACTTTGAGCAAACATATGTTTGGACACAATAAATGGACACAACACGTAAGGACACTTTAAATGGATGTATGAAATGGACACAATAATGCGGATACAGAAATGGACACGTGGTTAATCCATTTTATACATAAATATGGGATTTTTATTAAAGAAGGATATTCACCAAATATATGACTTTATTTCCCTAAATACTAGTTGTATATATACATTGTGAAAAATTTCAAATACATTATCCATTCATATCTATGAACCATAAACACACGTGTATGCATATGTCAAAATTCGAGTTCTAGGCATTAGGAGTTTACTTGAATTTAGAGTATAATATACTAAGGAATGCCTTAAAATTAACTTTGTGATAAGTATAATTGACATATTATTAATTTAATGTAATATTCAAATCTGTCCAGATTTTTAATTTAGTTTTAAAGGACCATTTTATCATGACTATGTGGTTGGAATAGACATTTATGAATACCGGATTAACCGGGGACATACTTGTTAAAATTTTACTAGTTTACACTTCAAGGGGTAAATATATGTAGGATAGGTTGAAGTTGAGTATATTAGATTCTAATTTGGGACCTATTCACATCATGTAGTATTTAAAGGCTGGATACTAAATATTTGCAAATAAAAAAAAAGAATTTGTCATACTATCAAATTTATGTACAAATTAGAATTCTGTCCACTTTGAAAAATATTCATTTTTAATAGATCTGCACTTCATTTTATTGTCAAATGGAAATATTTTAAGTCCCTATATGATAGGGTAACCATACATTGATAGATTTCCAAATTTTTTTATTTTCTTCCTCTTTGTATATTTAAGAAGTTAAAAACTTTGGTATATTACAACACGAGTTTATTTGTACTTTAGATTTAATCTAGTCAATATCATTATTGGTATGTAATTGAAATCTTACATCTTGTAGTACTAACTCTTTTGTTGTGATTAGTTATATATAGGAAGGAAAGAGAATAAATAAATTGCTTGAATCGCTTAATTGCTTACCAAGGTAAGGAAAACCTTTATATTTAAATGCCAAGATATAAATGCGTGGTCCGGTGTTGAGAATTGTTCCACCGAAGGGGTCGGCGAGCCCAAATTATTAAATGCGTGGTTTCCGGTGTTGAGGGTTGCTCCACCGAAGGGGTCGGTGAACCCAGATTATATTTATATTTTATCATGTCTCTTGTAAATTTTTGGGGTCTCTAAATACAAGAGACTCTGCCGAAATTTTTGAAAATTTCAAGAGATGGACAAATTCTCGATCTCCCGAGAAATTGGATGATCTTGTAAACCTTAGAGAATATTTAGAATATGTGTAGGACACATATCACAATTTCGATTAGACTCCTTATATTATCATTTCGTAAAATATGAGTATAATATTTCACTTGGTAGTTTTAAATCTAAATGCCATTTCGGAATAGTTAACTTCTAAATATCATACAATTGGACATTTACAAGATGCATTTAGCCTCTTAGATAGATAAACTCTTTATTTATGATAATAATAATAACATTCAGTAATCATAATAATTGGATAGGAAGCATTGGAAGGGGAGAACAACCCGAATATCGCCTATACAGCTCCGCAGCATAATAACAAAAAAAAATGATCAGTACATCAGCTCATTCGTAGGGCCATACGAATTGAGTATGTGAGGCTTAGCTCACTTAGCCCATGAGAGGCAGGGCCGGATTGTAATGATCTGAGCCATCCATTTAGCCCGTGAGAGGCAGGGCCGGATTAAATTCCGTACCATCCAACAATTGCACCTCTTTGACAGCAACATCGATTTGGTAATTTTTTGGGTTCAAGAGAGACTCAGTACATTTAAGCCCAAGAGAGGCAGGGCCGGATTCTAAGCACCGCGCCACCAAGTCATAGCCTGATCCCAGGTATACGGGATTAGTTGTCGAAAATGCTGATTAGGAGAGTATTCGGAAGGGTTGTTCTCAAATTGCATTTCTTTTGGAATATACGTTGTTGTATGCATATTAAATATTTACGTAAAAGATAAAAATAATAAATATTGAGGTATTCAATATATATTCATAAAAGTAAAACTAATTCCCTAAATTTCATGATATATATATAACATCATTCATTCCAGTCTTTACTATTATTATTTATTCATCGTTCTTGACCGAGGACTTGCTTGTCGTTTCTAAACGACCTAGTATTTGTTCACTAGGAGAAGATGACGATCCTGCAGAACCTTACCTCTGTATGACGAGCGTAGTACGGGAGAATAGACGTCTGGAGAATCTCAAAGGACGACAATCTTCATTTTGTAATCGATCATATGTAAATATTTTGTTGTAATTAACTTATAGTTCATGTACCTTTAGAAGTACTTTTAATGTAAAATTAATTAAAGTTGTAATTATGAATGTAATTGTTCCTTGTATTTTCCATTCTGCTGATTTACGGGCGACAATCGTGAATTCGGCGCGTAGCCTGGGGATGTGTTCCATGATGTCACCGTTATATTTGGGATACGGGACGTGACATGTCTTTTGTTGGTGGCCCATGCAGGTCAGCAAAGAATGGAAAATTTAGGACAGGTATAGGTCTAGGTATAAAGTAGAATATAGATTAAGAACCTATAGGTGAAACCTTGAGTCCCAATCTTACCATAGAGATCCTTAAATAAGGTAATATCAATAATTAGTAGCATTTTACAAATGATTATTTTTACTATCTAAGCCATTTATTTTGATCTTAATTAAAGGTATACTGACCTAAAGGTTCTTGGTGTAGATCATGTCCCGATTTGTACCTTTTGCAAGATTGGGCAACCACAGCCACAGTCTGGACGAATATTATGAGTTCGTGAAGAAGATGTGGCGAGTAGCACCGAAAGGGATGATAGAAGTTTACGGAGTGCACTACGAACTGAAGCATCCGGTAGTAACAGATATCGTGGATGAAAGAATGGAATACTACAATATAGTAAATTATTATGTGCTTATTAAAGCACAACCGTCCGGAGAACCAGGGTCCAAACACAACGGCACCCTGGAGGAGTAGATGTCAACCTATCCTGATGCCAAAATCCTCAACATAAGAAAAATGTGGATATGAGCCACTGAATGTGTAAAAGTGTAAAAATGTAAATAGCAAGGATGTAATGCCTGACTATGTACTATATTGAAAATAAATAAAGTACGTATGACTCCATGTTCTTGTCCTTATACTTCCTCCAAATATGGCTTAATTAAAGAATATTGTGTATGTAGGTATGGATCTATTTCTTCCAAGCTTGCCATGGGATGGGAGTGACCGTACCCTATATGGGTACCAGCAACATGTAAGAGAACTTTGGAAGGTACCAGACGGGTATGACATACTAGTCTATGAAGTATATTATGGAGTAATGAATCCCATTATTCGAGATTTCGAAAGCGGTGCCGAAGTAGACCACAAAAGGCAGGTCTACTGTATATATGTTCGAGACCCCGATCGTCTATACATCTATCCCATACTTGAAGGATACGAAGGAACATTAAATGATTTCCGAGAGTTGCATCCTGAAGTAACAATTCTTAGTTATAAAGAGACCCTTATATGTAGGTAACTAGTAATTAGGGGTCCTATGTATATAAGGGTTGTTTTCTTCTCTGCTATACAGTATAGCAGATATGTATGTATAATAACCTGAAAGTAAGAGAAAATATGTAAAAAGTTATGTATGAGTATGTAAGATAAGACCTAGCAACATGTTTATATTACATTTCGATAAGAGTGAATGAAATATGCTTGTTTTCTAGTGTGATTACTTTATGAATCATAAGCCATGCAAAACTTTTCTGTGGGCATTACTGTAGCTCCCTTTCCCGAAAATTTTGGAATATTCTTTTATTATTATTTAGTTTATTTGAATAGTGATTTTTAGATTTTATAAACAATTATTGCCTAGATTTTATTTATGTTTATAGAGTAAATATGCAAATGGTATTCAATATACAGTGAATCGTATATTGCTATATATATATACTTCGTGCTTATTTAAGGGTCTATTTATTATTTTATAAATCAATAATTGAATTATATTTAATTATGATATTGGGATGTACAATTTATATGCATATGCCCACCATCTGATTAAGTTGGTTTTCTAATATACTCTCACATATATGTAGTATGCATTGGGCCTTATAGAGATGAATGGACTATCACAATTCATGTAGCTGACCAAGAGTTCAGAATAAAAGCTTTATTGCTTCTGTAGATATATGCAATATGCCTCAACATTGTGTTTACTATTTCTTCAATATGTATGGAATATATTAGAACTTCCTCGCCAGAGGTTGCCACACTATCTGATGAGTACAAATGAAGAAATAATAACAACTATAAACCCAGCAGCTCTCGGCTTAATTCTTTCCCCCCATCGAACAGCAGTAGCCTTAGGTCGACCCCTGTTTGCACCCGAGCAAATCAGGTTATATATATTCAACAGAGCCGAGAGAAAACCCCCAACCGAGCCTCCCCACATCATGGGACCCACAGTCCATATTGAATTTGTATAACATCCCCACTTCAACCCGAGGACTCGGCCAAAACCGGGACCAGACCCACACCCCAGTCCATTTTAAGCAGGCAGCAACTCAAACCCAACCAGCTGAGCCGAGCCCAACACCAGTTTGTAATCGAACCTAGCACACAGCCGAGAGAGAGAGAGAGGGAGACCCGTATATATATTTAAACAGAGGGGAGAAGTTCGAAACACTAAAACCAAAACACTCGCCATCACCTATGCATGCGCGCCCCTCCTCCACGCACGCGCGCCGCCGAGGGTCACCGCCGGCCGACCGTCGTCGTCGCGGCGACAACAGGCAGAACCGAGCATTGTCAGCAGCAGGGTGCTGCGGGAAGTCAACTTCGCGATCCAAGATCTCCCTCCTCGGTCGACGAAACTTCGTCCCGATTGCTCAGGTACGACCACAATATAACCAACTTCGATTTCCTTACCAACTTCGATTTCCTTCAAATATTTCGTCTTATTTTGCGTTATGTGCATCGTAAAGCGAGCTCGAAGTTCCTGAAAAACTTCTCGGAAACAGAACGTATGGGACAATCTCGACCCTAAATTGGAAGTCGATTCCTTGCCAATCGACCGACAGTTTCAAAATTCTGTCTGAATAGGATTTTAGACAACCTATAGGACTTGAAGACCCTTTTGGTAGTTTCTGATTTCGTCTAATATGTCTCGAGAAAACAATTGCTAAAAATCAAGAAAAACAGTTTTTAGAAAAACAGAATTTTAGAAAAAACATCCACACCAAGTGCGTCCCGCCAAACCGGGCGACTTGGTCGTGAACCGAAAGCATCGAAAGCTATGTAATGATTTTGTGGACGTGTGGGCTTTGACGGAATTCAAATTGGTCGCGTGTGCGCGACGAATTTGATGCGTATCCGTAGAAATTTACCGTATCGGCCTCTGTGCAAATTTCTCAATTACTTCCTGCACGCTCGTCAGATCGAGACGAAACTTGCGCCAACAGGACCGTATCATTTTTTTGGTCCTGTATGCCAAGTTTGGTCCAATTCTGAGACAGTTGAATCGTACGTCGTTTTGCGGGCCCTACTGTCCGACTCAACGGACGATTTTGTGCACGGCCCGCCGAAATCTAACTTTAGACATACGGTTGGGTTCGTATCAAAAAACCGGACCTGTTGACATGTAGTTTGACGACTTTAGAGACCGTTGACTCTGGCACGCTTTTCGGTGCAAAGCGGGTCTAACGGCGAACATCGTTTTTGCCAAAAATTATCGTTTTGCCCCTGTGTCCAGAATTGGACTTAAGGATAGGCAATCCTAGCTAATTTGACTATTCTAAGAACGTTGGTAATGTTTATTTCAGCATCTGGAGACTTCTGCATGTGTTGACTAATTGTGGCTCATTGAGTGGTATAGTATTATTGGTTTCTCCCGCTAAGGACCTCAGGCAAGTGCACTTTCTGATTGCTTTTTGATTCATAGTAGTCTTTTCATTTCATGTCTATATCTTCTGCTTGTTGACACGCTCGTCATACGGAGTAGTCGGGAGGGGAAATATCTTAGTAGACATGTGGACTACCCAGAACTATCTCCCGTGTCTTTCGTGAATGATAGCAGCTGCACACGACACATGCAGTGTGCCGTATTTACCTCCTAGCCGTTCACATGTCGAAACAGATATTTTACACCACATAGGTAGATGTCTTTTTATTTTTCCTTTACTTCTCCACCGTGCCATGTCATCAGTTGTCTCCAGTTTTCATATCTCATATGTTATTCTCATGTCTTGTTAATTCTATTGTGTTTTCGTATTGCCGTCGGTTTGTGTACTTGTTCTGTAAAACCCCTAAATTTCTACTATTTTTTTATTAAATTTAGTACTGATTTAAAATTTTGTATTGTACGTCGCATAGTCGTATTGTACGTCGCGCACGAAATTTTATTTTTCGTAGTTGCTCGTCGAGTGCGAATATGTGCGAGCGTACATATTTTTAGAAAAATATTTTTCTTATTTTTATAGTTTCAAAATAATATATGTAATATTTAATTTAGCTATCAAAATTTTCTAAATTTATGATTTATTTATGAAAAGCCTTTTTATTTAGAACAAATAATATTCTTAGTGCATGCACATGTTTCATAAATATTTTGCTAGTTTATTTTAAATAAAAATATAAATTTTGAGATTTATTAATATTAATAATTTATTATTCAAAGAGATATTTAAAAATATTAATATAATTTTCAAAATTATTATTATTAGTATTTTTGGAAAATATATTTCAAAATTATTGTGGAGATTTAAATCTTGATTTGATTTTTGGATTTATTTAAATAGTTAAATATTTGAAGTTTGATTTATCCCACTTGATTTTGAGTTAAAAATTTAATTAGATTTAAATTAGATTTATATTTGGATTAGATTGATTGATTTTAAATTAAATTGTGAATTATCTATTTTGGGTTTAAACTACTCCTAACTCTTATCCAATTGGGAATTCCCACATCCTATAAATAGGCAGGTACTCCTCCAATTTTTTATTATTCTTCCACAAATATTCCACCACAACCAAACGTGCGTGCATCGTGTCTGTGTCCATCCAAATTCTTATTCCAATATTGTTACATTTATATTTATTTTTTCGTGTCGGACACATCCCGACACAATAGAATTCCTAACCCTATCTCTAGTCCCGATCTGTCCCGACACCCTCAAATCCTAAACCTAGCTCTACTATCTCCCTGTACTATCCCCCTGCTGCCCATCCTTTCGCCGCTCCACCTTGCCGCCACCCATGCTGCCATCTTCGACCAACCCCCGATCGCCGCCACCAACACAGAATCACCACCACCACCGGTGCCAAATTCCAGCCATCATCGGCCTTCATCACCACCACCATCCTCACCACATCTCGACCCACCACGCCACCATCACACCCAGACCACCGGATCCAACTGATCCCAGCCACCATAACCCTAACCTAACCAGACCGTGTCCCCAAGCCAGGCAATAAACCACCGCCCCCACGGCCATCGTCGGAGCCCCAAACAAAACCCCAAAAATTTAAAAACCCGAACCCCGACTCACCTGTCGAGCGTCGCCCATCGTCGTCCCGCGCTTGGCCTCCAGCCGATGGAGCCCCTGCGTGAGACTTCTCGTCCGGGGAGCCGTCAGCGAGTCGAACCCTCCGATCCGCCCGTGGCCGCCGCCTTCCGCTGTCGCATGAGCACACGCCACCAGCGTCGCACGGCTAGGTCAACCCCGACCCTCTTTGTGCCCTTCCCGCTTCCCAATGCTGACTCCGGTCGACTGACCACCACGGCCAGCCCCTACTGGATGAGCCGTCGCGCCGACCCTCGAACCGGCCGGTGAGCTTTCCCCCGGCCGTGCCCCCAAAACCCTCGACCGCCGCCGGAGCAGTGAAACCCCCGCCCGACCATCGAACCGACCTCCGCCCTGGCTCGCGAGCGCCTCGATCCGTCTCCGCCATCCGTGCCACTCGCCGCCTCTCCCCCCCTCTCCGCCCGCTTAGAGCCCCGCTCCCTCCGCCGTGGCCTACTCCATCTCCTCCCACGCCCACGCCAACCCGCCGCTCGCCTCTCATTCCGCGCCTCCTTCTCTCTTTCCTCCTCGTTTTTGCTTCTTCCTTTCCTACTTATGAGTCATGTCCCCACGAAAAGTAGAAACAACAGTACACTCTGCTGATTCAACAGGATCAGTATTAACATATATTATTTCTTATTATTATTATTATTATTATTATTATTATTATTATATTTATTATTATTATTATTCTAATTATTATTATTGTATTTATTATTATATCAGTATGATTATTATATTTAATTATTTAATATATTATTATGCATTTATATTTCAGGTTAGCTAAATATATGATTATATTAATATTTCTGTTGTTAATAAAGTTTGTTCTTAATATTACCCTATTGCTATTATTATTTTATCAGTATAAAGCAGTAAATACATATATATGGTATATACAAATATTTGTATAATTGTTTTTATTGGTTATTATCATTATTTTATTATCGATATTTCTAAAGCATGAGGTAGGATATAAATATAAAAATTTGCTTAGCCTAAATTATGTACTAAAATATTTTTACGGTATTCTAAAAATAGTTTTACTAGAAAACATTATTTCCAAACTTAATTTTAATTATTGCACTAAATTTTGTATATATAGCTACTATGAAGTATTTTTGCGATTTAGTCAAATAGATGTTTCATTTGTATTGGTAAAGTCAACGTTTTGGGCCTATTTAAACTTAAAATAGTTTTGTACTAAATAAATAAAATTTGATTAGATTCTTATAATTTTATTTTCTAGTATTATAAAAAGTTTTCAAAAATTGTATATATATTTATCCAAATTCTATCGATCAATCTCATGTCCAAGACTAAGCCCAATCTTCCTATCCCTTGCCAATTCTTACCTTCCACCTATTGACCCTAACCAAATTGACCGTCCTAGACTCGATGGAACCACCCGTATCGCCAACAGAGGTCCCCTTGCATAGTTGTTGCACCAAAGTCGCAGTACGTGCCACATTGATCATCGCAGCACACCAGGCGCCCTATCAGGCAAGACACCTTGCCATTTGCTGTTTATTTATTTTAGCTCATATTTCATATATTATTATTTTCTTTATGCAAAACTGTGATACATGGCATAACCTGTTAGAACTTACTGTTCATTTATATTTCCTGCTATGTATTATTTTTCTCACACATTAAACCTAGATTTAAGGGACCACCTTTGTGTGTTGCATTCATAGCCTTGACACGTTGTACCACGAAGTTGTGTATCGTATGTAGAATACGGAAGTGCGTGATTGGCTGGCCACCAGTACGTACAAGCCGTGCGATAGGAATAACCGCTAATAGAGGTTGCATGCTAGTTTGACTTAGCGGTTATAGTGGTTTTGTGTTGTGGATACAACACAGTAGGCATTGGGTGGGGAGGACAATTCCTTAGCGTATGGGCTTCGATGCACTTTTCCTATTGTAACCCGTGAGCTCCGCCGGAGACGCGGGTCAGCTTACCCAAGATTACTGACGGCCACTGGCGATTCTGCGGAACGTCATGCTCTTATTGATTGGGCCTCTAGTGCCCCAAGGGGGGACTATGCCGATCCTATTTAGCCAGGCCCCATGCGTAGGAAGGATTATTCTTAACTACATTTCACTTAGAATGGTAGGCTACCTTATCCGTTAGGTACGAGTACTTTTGGTTTGGGTACTTGTATCTGACCGTGGCTTGGAACAATAACTTGTCGCGGATTAGTTTGTCACATCTTGTCCTTGTTTGGTTGTAAGTGTGACTTACTACTTCGATGAGAAGGTATTGAACCTTGTTGGGGTCCGGATACCATATTGGATTCATAGCATGGAAAGATACGTCACCGTGAACTAGTTTACCATCTCCTGTCCTTGTTTGGTTGGGGGGATGGTACGCTCGTTCAATAGGTGTGTATTGGACCATGTTATAAATTTAATTAACTTATGTATTTGAGCAATATTTATTCAGTTTATATGGCATGATATTATGTGTCTTGTTACGTCCCTCTGAGGACCTGGTTATCTCTCCAGGTGTGTGCTATTGTCTTTCGCATGTGTTCTAGCTCTAGTCGTGATCATTGCTTCTTCTACGAGGATGATTGCATTTGGATCATCTTCGCTTCGCTCGCCAAAAATCATTTCTTTTCTCATGTATTTTCTTTATTTGTTGGTAGTGGATTTGTCTTCGCCCAACTACATGTACCAAATGACAATTTCATAGTTGATTATATGAGATCTTCTATTCATTTATTTTGTGTGGATGAGATTAGTTACGGTTCTACTGCATTTTACAGATTACGTATATTTATTATACGGCTGGCATGTCTACGTTCCTAGTCCTACGTATTTTGGGACTGGGGCATTACATATTTTTGTGGTGGCCCATGCAGGTCAAGATAAATTGTTTGGTTACTTTACCGTACCAAGCAAGCCTGCGGATAGGATTAGAAGTCTAGGATCTCATCCACATACTTGACCCCTTTCCTCGATTCCATATTTGAACTATCGTTCGACTCATCGATTGCATCTTACTTGATTCCTCCTATCACTATTCTTATCTTTACTTCGTGCTTGCTAGAGATTGACCCAACTAGTTAGATGTCCCAAACACCCTTAGCTTAATTCTTTAAGTTGGGTAGAATACCCCACGACCTAACACACCCTTGACCATTAAGGTAATACCAATAGTATTATCTAGACCATAGAGACTAGAGGAAGTTAACCCATTTGGTCAACCAAGCCTTGGTCAATAAAACCGTAGAATGATGGTATAGGAATAAACAAGACTTAGATCCTTATGACTCTTAGACTATTCATATTGTTTTTATTCATCTACCATCGTGCCTATATTTTTACTATATAAACTAATGATGCTAATGTAGCCTAGTTTTTGTAAGCTTATCTTTTATCGAGCTTGTTCAAGACATATGTTATTGGAAGAGCTCCCACAAACATGTTGTCTAATCAGAACCGGTGCATAATGGTCTGATCAACCAAGTGCACTTTGGTTCGCTTTTGCCTATTATTCTACGTGGATGGGGATATAGTTAAACTTGTCCTCTAAAGTCCCATCCGCGACCGCCTTGGCAACTCCTTTGAAATTTTTCGATCGTCTTTGAATCACGTATTCGTATTCGATAACGCCTCCTTCGAACTCTATATTGCTTTCGCCTTCACCTATTTTAGGAGGACGAAGGCGTTATACTAGAACTTTCTCTAGCCTTCCTATAGGCTATGACCATTCTTACTCGATGTTGCTATATCTTCATCCTAAACTACTCGACCCTATCAAGACCCTCTAATCGCTTAATTAAAGCGAATCTATTTCGTTCTCTTAATCGTGACCCTCATTCATTACCCGTGACCATACCGTATTACTTTTCTATAATCTAGATCGCGATTCTTACGGCATGATTTGTTATCGATTGTTCCCCATCGATACCCCCTTGTGTCTTCTCACCCCCTACTAATTCTTAATTTCGAGGACAAAATTCTTTTAAGTTGGGTAGGATGTAAAATCCCTAAATTTCTACTATTTTTTTTTATTAAATTTAGTACTGATTTAAAATTTTGTATTGTACGTCGCATAATCGTATTGTACGTCGCGCAAGAAATTTTATTTTTCGTAGTTGCTCGTCGAGTGCGAATATGTGCGAGCGTACATATTTTTAGAAAAACATTTTTCTTATTTTTATAGTTTCAAAATAATATATGTAATATTTAATTTAGCTATCAAAATTTCCTAAATTTATGATTTATTTATGAAAAGCCTTTTTATTTAGAACAAATAATATTCTTAGTGCATGCACATGTTTCATAAATATTTTGCTAGTTTATTTTAAATAAAAATATAAATTTTGAGATTTATTAATATTAATAATTTATTATTCAAAGAGATATTTAAAAATATTAATGTAATTTTCAAAATTATTATTATTAGTATTTTTGGAAAATATATTTCAAAATTATTGTGGAGATTTAAATCTTGATTTAATTTTTGGATTTATTTAAATAGTTAAATATTTGAAGTTTGATTTATCCCACTTGATTTTGAGTTAAAAATTTAATTAGATTTAAATTTGATTTATATTTGGATTGGATTGATTGATTTTAAATTAAATTATGAATTATCTATTTTGGGTTTAAACTACTCCTAACTCTTATCCAATTGGAAATTTTCGCATCCTATAAATAGGCAGGTACTCCTCTAACTTTTCATTATTCTTCCACAAATATTCCACCACAACCAAACGTGCGTGCATCGTTTCTGTGTCCATCCAAATTCTTATTCCAATATTGTTACATTTATATTTATTTTTCCGTGTCGGACACATCCCGACACAATAGAATTCCTAACCCTATCCCTAGTCCCGATCTGTCCCGACACCCTCAAATCCTAAACCTAGCTCCACTATCTTCCTGTACTATCCCCCTGCCGCCCATCCGTTCCCCGCTCCACCTTGCCGCCACCCATGCTGCCATCTTCGACCAACCCCCGATCGTCGCCACCAACACAGAATCACCACCACCACCGGTGCCAAATTCCAGCCATCATCGGCCTTCATCACCACCACCGTCCTCACCACATCTCGACCCACCACGCCACCATCACACCCAGACCACCGGATCCAACTGATCCCAGCCACCATAACCCTAACCTAACCAGACCGTGTCCCCAAACCAGGCAATAAACCACCGCCCCTACGGCCATCGCCGGAGCCCCAAACAAAACCCCAAAAATTTAAAAACCCGAACCCCGACTCACCTGTCGAGCGCCGCCCATCGCCGTCCCGCGCTTGGCCTCCAGCCGATGGAGCCCCTGCGTGAGACTTCTCGTCCGGGGAGCCGTCAGCGAGTCGAACCCTCCGATCCGCCCGTGGCCGCCGCCTTCCGCTGTCGCATGAGCACGCGCCACCGGCGCCGCGCGGCTAGGTCAACCCCGACCCTCTCTGCGCCCTTCCCGCTTCCCAATGCTGACTCCGGTCGACTGACCACCACGGCCAGCCCCTACTGGATGAGCTGCCGCGCCGACCCTTGAACCGGCCGGTGAGCTTCCGCCCGACCGTGCCCTCAAAACCCTCGACCGTCGCCGGAGCAGTGAAACCCCCGCCCGACCATCGAACCGACATCCGCCCTGGCTCGCGAGCGCCTCGATCCGTCTCCGCCATCCGCGCCACTCGCCGCCTCTCTCCCCCTCTCCGCCCGCTTAGAGCCCCGCTCCCTCCGTCGTGGCCTACTCCATCTCCTCCCATGCCCGCGCCAACCCGCCGCTCGCCTCTCACTCCGCGCCTCCCTCTCTCTTTCCTCCTCGTTTTTGCTTCTTCCTTTTATACTTATGAGTCATGTCCCCACGAAAAGTAGAAACAACAGTACACTCTGCTGATTCAACAGGATCAGTATTAACATATATTATTTATTATTATTATTATTATTATTATTATTATATTTATTATTATTATTATTCTAATTATTATTATTGTATTTATTATTATATCAGTATGATTATTATATTTAATTATTTACTATATTATTAAGCATTTATATTTCAGGTTAGCTAAATATATGATTATATTAATATTTCTGTTGTTAATAAAGTTTGTTCTTAATATTACCCTATTGCTATTATTATTTTATCAGTATAAAGCAGTAAATACATATATATGGTATATATAAATATTTGTATAATTGTTTATCATTATTTTATTATCGATATTTCTAAAGCATGGGGTAGGATATAAATATAAAAATTTGCTTAGCCTAAATTATGTACTAAAATATTTTTACGGTATTCTAAAAATAGTTTTACTAGAAAACATTATTTCCAAACTTAATTTTAATTATTGCACTAAATTTTGTATATATAGCTACTATGAAGTATTTTTGCGATTTAGTCAAATAGATGTTTCATTTGTATTGGTAAAGTCTACGTTTTGGGCCTATTTAAACTTAAAATAGTTTTGTACTAAATAAATAAAATTTGATTGGATTCTTATAATTTTATTTTCTAGTATTATAAAAAGTTTTCAAAAATTGTATATATATTTATGTCACGACTTGCACCCGGATATACGGGTACGAATACGTGGGCCACGCCCAGCCTACGCCGCAGTATCGGCGGTAGAGCGCTGTCAAGTACCCTATACTAACTACAACATCTATAGATCCATAACTAGAAATGTACTCATGTCACCTCACGAAAACTAAGGAAGATAAGACAAGAAATAATTACAATATCACTAGAATCTACAAGGATCATAAGACAGAAAATAAAGAAGGAACAACAAAACTAACTAAGGATAACTACCAGGCAACTCATATAGAAGAATAGTAAGATCCACCTCAGCTAGCAACATCATGAAGTCCAATACTGAGGGCACAACTACTCCTAAAATTTTATCAACATATCCAGTCAGGATGGAACGAGCACAAATATTAAATAACAGTTCTAATTGGACGATATTGAAAATGTAGCAGTAAATAGAGAGAATATACAAGAGATCATGAAATATACATGTGAGTATCATGGCAAGGTAAGCTGTAAATCTAGAGCTAGAACAAGGCAAGTAAAACTGATTATAGTATGTACAAGAATCAAGAATCATCTATCTAGGTGTGGGAGTACTAGTTTCAACATGTGGCCGGCTTGGGTCTGCACAAGGTCTACTGGCCTGGTTAATCTTACGTGGGGTGTATGATTAACACTCACAAGATCTACAAGAATAACAAGGTGGATAATGACCACACATCTACACTAATACTCCCCGCCCTCGACTAGAATAGTGGATCCAACCATGACACATCATGACACGCGATTCTCCGAGAGGGTAGCTAGCCTTCGCAGGAATCGTGTCTATACAATGCACAAGGAACAAGAAAGACTTGCACAAGATATACCAAGAAAAGCGAGGAATAATATCTCATGATGGGATCTAGACAAATACCAATCTGTGTGAACAATGTGTCAAGAGAACAAGGGTATCTACACTAAATACAAGAAACATAAACGATATCATAAAACAGAAATATTATCAGAGAATGTACTCGCCTGAGATCTGGTGGAATATGTCAACTGGTCCAAGAACAGTACCTCGAGGACCTATAGGTGGAATACTGTATCAATATAAGGGTTTGGAAGTAAAAATCAAGTCATACTAAGTCAAACTAGGTCGACCTAAGTCAATGGTTGACTTATAGTTGACTTTTGATCAACTAGTCAACTCTGGTCAACCCTAGGTCAACTCTAGGTCAAACTTGACTAACGTTGACTAACAGTTGACTTTGGGTCAATTGGTCAACTCTGGTCCAGTTCAAATCAATTTTAGGCTACGGTTGACTTCCGGTTGACCTTGGTCAAAATAGTCAACTGTGGTCAACCAAGGTCAAAACTAGTCTAACCTAGGTCAAATATTGACTCTACTTTGACGTTCAGTCAAAGTAGTCAACCATGGTCAAACTGGGTCAAAGCTAGTCTCTACAAACATCTACAGGGTCAACACATTCAATTTCAGTGGTTGTGAAATCACTGGAATCGATGGATCTTAAAATACCACAAAAGGAGAAAGATTATAATAATATGGTAAAAACCTACAGATGTTGTCGGATGGTGATACAACCATTACCAACGTGTCCAGAATGGTCGAAATAGCTAGAATAGCCTGTCCATAAGTCCAATTTGGACACAGGTGTAAAAAGGTAATTTCGGGTCAAAACTGTGTCCGTGACGGACCCACTTTGCACCGAAAAACGTGCAAGAATACTAGTCTACCAAACCTAACAAATTATATGTCTACGAATCCAGAATGATGATACGAACCCAACGGTATATCCAAAATTGGATTCTGTTGACCCGATCTCAAATTGGTCCGTTGACCAGGACATTGAAATTTTGATTTGCACGAAAAAGCGTGTCGGAGCCAATGTCCTCAAAACTCAGCAAATTATATATCAACGAGTCCAGAATGACGATACGAACTCAACGGTATATCCGGAATTGGATTCCGATGAGACGATCTCAAAATGACCTGTTGACCCGGATATTGGTATCTGACTTACACCAAAATGCGTGCCGGAACCAATGTCCACTAAAACCTAACAAATTATATGTCAACGAGTCCAGAATGACGATACGAACCCAACGGTATATCCAGAATTGGATTCCGATGAGCCGGCGTCAAAAAGTCCCGTTGACCCTAATTGTGGAGCCCACTTTGTACCGAAATGCGTGCCAGGGCCCACGTCCTTCAAATCTAACAAACTTTATATGAAAACGTGCCAGAACGACGCCACGAGTCTACTGGTGGTGTCAGAAATTGAATCCGGAGTCCTGGGTTCAAAAATAGAATTTTACAAGTGTAACACTAAGAATTCTAACGGCCAACTTTGGCGTCAAATTCGACCGGCCTAACAAGCTCAAACTGAAATAAAATCTAAATGGGGACAGGAAGAGAGTTATACCAGCTGCACACAGGAACTGGTAGCGCGCCAACAGGAGCTACGATGACGAAGATACGAACCCGCGAAGTTGGCGTCACAAAACTGTCCAAAAATAGTTCAATTTAAAACGTCAACTTGGTGGCCAGTTTTGATGTATCAAACGATAAAATTAACGGACGAAAATTGAGGGAAGTGGAGAGCTATATACCGAGATTGTGACGGAGTGAAGAAATTGCCGATCCAACGGTCGGATTCTCCAAAAAATTAGCACGAAGTCGCTGCCTCGAAGCACGAATTCTGAACTTTCCCGCGCGCGCGTCGATGGGATTCCGTGCAAAACGCACGAATCGCCTAGACGGCACGTCCCGGAGGACGGTGGCCGTCAGGGGAGGGTGCGGGGGTGTGCGTCCGGCCTGGGGGGGGCTCGCTGGCGTGGAGGCGGCCGGCCATGCGGCGGCGATGGCCGGGGCGGCGCGCGGCCAGCCAGCGCTACTGCTGCTGCCTGTCGCTCTTGCTGCTGTCGCAGCTGCTGCTGTGGTTGCTGCCTCGCGGCGGCACACGCGGTGGCGCAGCCAGGCGGCGGCGGCAGGCCAGCGAAGGGGAGAAAGGAGGAGGAGAAGGGAAAAGGTGGTGGCGGTTGTGGTTTTGATGATGGTGAGGGTGGTGGTGTGTGGTGGTGATGTAGATGAGGGTGGTGATGATTATAGTGGTGGTGATGGTGTGATGATGTTTAAGAAGAAGAAGAAGTGAAGAGAAGTGAAGAATGGAGAGGGGAAGTGTCGGCTAAGGCATGGGGGAGGAGAGTATGCTGATGTAGGGAGAGGGGTGTGTGTGTGTTTGATGGGAAGGAGAGAGGGAGAGAGTATATATAATATATATATATATATATATATGTGATATATTATATATAGAAGGAGAGAGAGAATGAGAGATTTAATGAGAGAGAGAGAAAGTAGAGAGAGTGTGGGGGGGATGTGTTCGGCTGTGGGTGAGTTAGGAGAGAGTGTGGTGAGGATGAGAGAGAGAGAGAGAGTTATCCATATATGAGAGAGAGAGAGAGTTATCCATACATAATATATATATATATATATATATATATATATATATATTTGAAATGGAGGGAGAAAGAGATATTTATATAAAATAAACGTATTTTCAAATAGAGAAAAAAATACAGACACATCAGTGGGATGTATGGGCAGTTATGGTAGGGTCCATGCCAAACTGGGTCGGACGTTGGGCCAAGTTTGGACAAAGTCGAAGCCAAGATTTAATTAATTTATAATTTAAACTAATTAAAATCATGGATGGAATGGGACCACAAGGGAGATCAGATCAGTGGCACGCAAGTGGCACGTGCATAGTAGCCTCAAAACAGGCCACGGCCATATATTGGGTCGACTGGATTGGACCGATGTCGGGCCCGGAAATTAAATTGGAAATTAAGTCACGAATTACGGCAGACGATAAATTGGTCTAAATTGACCCGAAAGTTGTGCAAAGAAAATGGAGCACAAAATGGAGTGTCTGAGTGGGACACGAAGGTCATGGGTGAAGAGCGTCTCGAGTAGATCATTCATGATAGGTTGGTTCTGGAAAAACGACTGGTCTTGCGCTCCCAAATTAAAAGTCACGGTAACGTGCAAACAATGATCAAAGATAAAAGTGGGAATAATTATTCAACGATTAATTGGTCTAAGTTGACCCGAAGTTGTGCGATACAAAAAGGGCACAAGGGAACGAGTTCAAGTGGGACATGATATATCAAAACGAAGATAATCTCGTCCACTACAAACTTCAAGAAGAAAGTTTCCAGAGATTGGCATCCCTGATGCTCTAGAAATCCAAGTCATGATAAAGAGCATTAATGATATAAATTAATTAAATCAAAATTAATTATCGAGAATAAATTATTTAGAAATTTCAAAATAATCCCAGAAATTCAGGGGGCTTACATCCTACCCACCTTATAAAAATTGTGTTCTCGAAATTAAAGGTTGGTAGTTGGGTTAAAACATGATAGAAGATTTAAGCAATATTTTAGGCACGATCCAAGAATGATGAGTTTTGCACAATCAAGATAATCGATTCGCAACTGTTCAGGCACGAAGAGGGATTTGGCACGATAGAATCATGATACAAACAAAATCATATGTGCATGATTTCAGAAATAAATCAAGTCATTGGGGGCATGATTTAGATATGACAACGAAATCAAAACTTGAGCTTCGTTCGGTTACAATCGAGCCAACATTGATTAACAAGATTTCAGCTCGATGAAATTAGATTTAGGGTTAAGATTATCAAGATCATAAAAATCAAAGTCGGATAGTCATAATCTAAAACAAGGCTAAGAGAAGCAAATGGAGAGAAAATTTTGAGTATAGCACGATTGGGAGATAGAATTGATAGAAATTAGATTATAGGTCACATAAGCACGATCAAGATCCAAGTTCAGTTGTGAATGACGAATAAATCATGAATTCAAAATCAAGGTCTTAAAAACACAATTTAGAAGCAAGGTGATATGCATAGTTATGATCGTTAAAATTACGATTAAGGAACTCCAAGTTGCCTTAGTCACGCTAGATCATCTAGGCATGATTAAATACAAGGAAATTTCAGATACAATCAGAAAATCAAATCAAAGTCGAAAAGAGTATAGGCACGAGTGTTTCAAAATCCAAACATGCTCAAATTTGAATCTCAATACGATCATAGATACGGTCAGCTCAACCTTGGTCAAAAGTATAACGGTTTAGGCATGACCAACATGAGACTCCGGCATAATCAAGGATAGTATGAAGCCTAATCGTGATTGGAGTAGAATTTAGTCATTTGCCAGAATTGAATCGAAAGTTTAAAGCACGAGTGATGATAGCATTGTCCAATCACGATAAAAATAAATAATTTAGTCTCAGCACGATTTAAATTGATCAAGTTTTGAGTAAATCAGAATTTGGGCAAGATGAAGAACAAAATCAACGAAGTCTGGACACGAGCATCTAAGAAGGAAATCATATCACAATGGAATTCGAAACCATTTAAGTTTAATCAACAACCAAGACTCTCTGGCACGATAAACTAGACAACCAGAATCGATTGGTCAATCAGAGAGGATCAATCTCACGATATCAAAATATAATAAACAAATCAAGGATGTAGAATTGAATTGCTTCTGTTATCATAGAAACCAGAATATGGGATCGTAGGAGGAAGCCAGGGTAATCATCTCGCTCTGCTTCGACTACTACCAACAATGTCTACTCCGAGACGGATGATTACGATACTTTCTCGATTTCTTCCAAGATAAAAAGATATAAAAATTCTAAATTTTTTAAGGTTTTTAAGGTATGGCTGACAGAAGTAGATACGAGATAGGTAATTGGTGGAATCAAGACATAATTGGTCAAGACGGAGGAAGTAAGGGTAAGATGAGGAAATCATCATGCGATGAGGAAGAGAAGAATGGGAAAACAGAAGTAATAGTAGGAACTGCTCTTGCCCAATAGGTTAAAACAAGTGAATCAATTTAAGATACGATCTGATAACCATACACGTCTATCCCAAATCATGTTGCCAGAATTCTCGCCACGTCAGTAAGCATAGCGGTAATAAATAATGAAGTCCATAACTATGGTATACACCCTATAATCATGTCATCTAGATTTCTTACCACGCCAACCGGTATGGCTGCAAGAGAATCTAAATGACATAACTAGGATAGTATATCCAAATCAGGCTCCATGTCCTTGTCTCGCTAGCTAATATGACTGCGATGAATTCTAAACTCCATAAATAAAGTAGACACTTACTGTTCTCATCGTCCTCGTCCAAAATATGTTTATCAGGATATCTTAACTCAATTCTTAAAAGAATTATCCAAAACAAAATCAAAGGTCAACAACGAATATTAAGATTTAAAATTCAACAACAAGTCAAGGGTAAGTTAATAGAAACAACGGAAACAACTTCCGAGATTGGGTTCAGAGAAAAATCTCAGGGAAAGTCCCGAGGGTACTACCTAGGTCAAGATAGAAAATGGTGGAATATAATCTAAAACAAACCTCGACCATGATACGAGGTTGGTAAATCATATTCTCTCCCCAACCTAGATGATATACAAGTCCAACTTATACCTTCCCTTTGGGGTCCACAAACTCATCCCAAAAAGAAATAAAGTTTGATATGGACAGATATTTCAGAAATCAGGACGAATGGAAACAAGTGGGAAAAGATTCGAAAGCCTTCGAAATAAGATTCCCAGGGGTCATCCCTGGAATCTACCAAGAGTTTCTAATATGTGACTGAGTACCAAATCCTAAAATATGCCATGACTCAATCTTAATCCTAGGGCAGGCTCACAGTAGTACAGATAAGCTCAAGTACTACTACGACTTTGCATTAATTGCAAAGACTGGCCTGCATGGGCCACCACTAAAAATGTGTCACGACCCGCACCCGGATATACGGGTACGAATACGTGGACCACGCCCAGCCTACGCCGTAGTATCGGCGGTAGAGCGTTGTCAAGTACCCTATACTAACTACAACATCTAAAGATCTATAACTAAAAATGTACTCATGTCACCTCACGAAAACTAAGGAAGATAAGACAAAAAATAATAACAATATCACTAGAACAACTAGAATCTACAAGGATCATAAGACAGGAAATAAAAAAGGAACAACATAACTAACTAAGGATAACTACCAGGCAACTCACATAGAAGAATAGTAAGATCCACCTCAGCTAGCAACATCATGAAGTCCAATACTGAGGGCACAACTACTCCTAAAATTTTGTCAACATATCCAGTCAGGATGGAACGAGCACAAATCTCAAATAACAGTTCTAATTAGACGATATTAAAAATGTAGCAGTAAATAGAGAGAATATACAAGAGATCATAAAATGTACATGTGAGTATCATGGCAAGGTAAGATGTAAATCTAGAGCTAGAACAAGGCAAGTAAAACTGATCAGAGTATATACAAGAATCAAAAATCATCTATCTAGGTGTGTGAGTACTAGTTTCAACATGTGGCCGGCTTGGGTCTGTACAAGGTCTACTGGCCTGGTTAATCATATGTGGGGTGTATGATTAACACTCACAAGATCTACAAGAATAACAAGGTGGATAATGACCACACATCTACACTAATACTCCCCATCCTCGACTAGTATAGTGGATGCAACCATGACACATCATGACACACGATTCTCCGAGAGGGTAGCTAGCCTTCGCAGGAATCGTGTCTATACAATGCACAAGGAACAAGAAAGACTTGCACAAGATATACCAAGGAAAGCGAGAAATAACATCTCATGACGGGATCCAGACAAATACCAATCCGTGTGAACAATGTGTCAAGAGAACAAGGGTATCTGCACTAAATACAAGAAACATAAACGATATCATAAAACAGAAATATTATCAGAGAATGTACTCGCCTGAGATCTGGTGGAATATGTCAACTGGTCCAAGAACAGTACCTCGAGGACCTATAGGTGGAATACTGTATTAATATAATGTCACGCCCCGATTCCGTAGAATCGATAGTCGTCCCCCGGGCGTGATGCCGTGCGAACCTAAGTTGCGATCGCACAAGGCATAGTCATAAGGTTATCCGAAACACAACATCAAGTTAGAGTACGCAGAGAAATTGAATGACACATTTGGAATAGAAATAGACTTTTTCATTGATGATAATAAAACTTTACATAGACTCCTTTACAATCATTGCCGCGCGGGCTACAACATGACTCGACTTACAAAATAAATGCCGATGAGATAGGTCGTTCCATACATTACACCCTTTTTTATACAAGTAAAAACCAATACATATTTCCACCTGCTATGGCGGGAAGTCGAGTCGTCATTTTTCCTTGGACTGATGTGCGGTCTTCTTCAAAAGGAAATCCAGAAAACAAGCCTTCACACGGACAAGGCTTCAAAAGAGTTCACGCCGCCTTGAGCTCTAGTTGGCACGCCCTTCGTGGTTCGGGGTACCTGCATTGGAGAGCGAGGATCAGTACATTACACTTTGTACTGGTGCGTGGCAAGTTAAGTTCCAAGCTCTCATTTGGTTGAATGAGTTTATATGACTTAGTTCATGAATGTTTCTAACCATCCTAATGAATTTCAAGCGTGCAATGACAAGCATAATGTAATTTACTTCGGAACTTACCGACGACGGCCCGCGCCGCGCCTTATGAAACTTACCATATTCTTCCCTGTCAATTGTTATCATTTCCATACCAAGTACAATATTTCGTGTGTTGGTCACTGGCTCCCAGAGCCATCGTGGACTCCTTCTAGCTTTAATTAGACGAGGCCCTTTCAGCGTGAGTAGCGAGCCCCGCTGCAAGTCCTCGCCTAACATTGTGCCCAGCACAGCTTATGAGATGTTTCCTTCTTGGCCGCAACGGTCCCGTGGCCGCGGGTTGCCGTACGGGGAAACTTTACCTTGTCGACAAGTTGTCCAATGACCGTGTGATAGACCATTTTCCTTCTTTTAGTTATTAAGACATAGCCTACATTCTCTTTAAAAACTCAATCATTTTACCGTGCCCGTGCCTTTGCATTCAATCTTTAGTCCGCAACAACACTATCGATTTACCAAAGAAGGGGTCAAGAAGAGAAGGGTCAGCCACTCACCTTGAGTTTACTTTGGCGAGGGAACTTGTTGGTCGCGCTAGACGTCGCCTACGCGATTACCTGAAATCGCACAAGCAACCGATTAGAACACTGCATTATTCAAGGAGTTCGATAGGAAATGCGAGTTCGAAATGCAAGCCATGAAAACCATCGAAAACATTCACGAAAACGCATTCAGAAAACAAAGCCAAAACCAACGCAAGCGGCGTGAAAAGCAGAGCAACGGGAGGTCTCTTCCGACTCAGCCGCAGAGCCAATCCTCGAGGCGCAACCCGCTGAATATGGGACTTGGTTCCGAAGAAGACATTCCATAACGAGGAATGGATCTTAATTCAACCGTTTCCGTTCGATCGACTCGGCCGGTCCCGACCTATCGGTCCCGACCGAATCGATAGCGACAGTGTTTCTTTCTCGCGCATCCCGTGGACAAGTACGGGGCACGATGTAGGGACGGGGCACTACACCATAACCAACTAAGAAAAAGTTTCGTCCTCGAAACTTAAAATAGAACCTACCTCTACGAGAACAATGAAGGGAACTTCTCCTTCATTTCTGACTCAAGCTCCCAAGTCGACTCCTCGACGGAATGGTTTCTCCAGAGAACGCGGACTAGTGGAATAGCACGGTTGCGGAGAAGTTTATCCTTGCGCTCCAAGATTTGCACCGGCTCTTCGACATATGATAAGTCCGCCTTCAGGTCCAGCTTACCCAAATCTACCACATGCCCCGGATCGTGCACGTACTTCCGCAATTGCGAGACGTGGAAGACGTCATGTACCTCTGACAATGCAGGCGGCAAGGCGATCTGGTAAGCTACCGGGGCGACTCGCTTCAATATTTCGAACAGGCCAACAAATCTTGGGCTCAACTTTCCTTTCGTACCGAACCGGGATACTCCACGCATAGGCATCACCTTCAGGAATACATGGTCGCCTTCCGAGAACTCGAGGGGGCGTCGGTGCGTGTCGGCATAGCTTTTCTGCCGGCTTTGTGCTATCTTCAATCTTTCTCGTATCAATTTGACCTTCTGCACAGTCTGCTCCACCAGCTCCGGACCAAGTATCTGCCGTTCCCCGACTTCATCCCAGCAAATGGGCGATCTACACTTCCGGCCGTACAAAGCTTCATACGACGCCATTTGGATGCTGGACTGATAGCTGTTGTTGTATACAAACTCGGCCAGCGGTAGATGGACGTCCCAACTTGACTTCAAGTCGATAGCACAGAGTCGCAACATGTCTTCGAGAATTTGGTTCACCCGCTCTGTTTGGCCGTCAGTCTGAGGATGATAAGCTGAGCTGAACTTCAACTTGGTCCCCAGTGCTGAATGTAGACTACTCCAGAAACGTGCTACGAACCGTCCATCCCGATCCGAGACGATAGAAACTGGGACCCCGTGCAGTCGAACTATTTCATCAAGATATATCTGAGCAAGGCGGTCGACGCTCCAAGTAACTTTGATGGCGATAAAGTGCGCTGACTTGGTTAGTCGATCGACGATGATCCAGACGGCATCATTTCCCCGCGGCGTCCTCGGCAAGCCAACAACGAAGTCCATAGTGATGTGATCCCATTTCCACTCTGGAATGGCAAGGTTCTGCATCTCCCAGCCCGGTCGCTGGTGCTCGGCTTTGACTTGCTGACAGGCCATACATTTTGACATAAAGAGCGCTACGTCCCTCTTCATGCCGTGCCACCAAAAGACAACGCGGAGGTCCTTATACATCTTGGTGCTGCCAGGATGCAAGGAATATTTTGCATAGTGTGCCTCCGTCATTATCTCCTTTCTGAGTTCTACGTCGTCCGGTACGCATAGCCGTCCCTTCACGCACAACACTCCCGACTCGTCCTCTGCAAAGTCAGACGCTTTCCCTGTCGATATCAGCTTCCGCATCTTCTCCAGGTAGGGGTCGTCCTTCTATACAGACTTGATCCTCTCCAGTAGGCTCGGTTCCACCTGCAGTTGCGCCAGTTTTACGTCTCTGAAATGAACTCGGAGCTCGATGCCCATTCCTTCTAAGTCACGCAGCAGTCGATCGTTGATGCATAATAAAGCTAAGTACTTTCGGCTCAGTGCATCTGCTACCACATTTCCCTTGCCCGGCGTGTAGTCGATTGATAAGTCATAGTCTTTGATTAGTTCGAGCCATCGTCTCTGCCGCAAATTCAGTTCTTTCTGGGTGAAGAGATACTTGAGGCTTTTGTGGTCCGTATAAATCCTGCACGCCACGCCATAGAGATAGTGAAGCCACAGCTTCAACGCGAACACAATTGCCGCTAGTTCTAGGTCGTACGTGGGGTAGTTCTTCTCGTGCGGCTTCAACTGCCGGGAAGCAAAAGATATCACCTTATCCCGCTGCATGAGTACACACCCCAAGCCCTGGCCAGAAGCATTGCTGAAGATTTGAAATCCCTCCGTCCCTTCAGGAAGAGCAAGTATCGGGGCCGAAACGAGCCGTTGTTTGAGCTCCTGGAAGGAAGTTTCACAGTCGTCTGACCACTTGAATGCGACTCCTTTCTGGGTGAGGCGAGTCAACGACGATGCAATCTTCGCGAAGTCCTTCACGAAGCGTCGGTAGTATCCCACCAAGCCTAGGAAGCTTCAAATTTCGCCAACTGATACGGGCCGTTTCCAATCAGCAACTGCCTCGACTTTCTTCGGATCGACTGCATGCCCGCGGCGGAGATGATGTGCCCAAGGAATGAGACGCTGTCCAGCCAGAACTCGCACTTGCTCATCTTCGCATACAACTGATTCTCTCGAAGGGTTTGGAGTACCGTCCGCAGATGCTCTGCATGTTGCGCTCGATCCTTCGAGTAGACGAGGATGTCGTCGATGAAGACTACTACGAACTTGTCAACGAACGGACGGAACACCCGATTCATTAGATCCATGAAGACGGCAGGGGCGTTTGTCAGACCGAACGGCATTACCAAGAACTCGTAGTGGCCATAACGAGTGCGGAAGGCAGACTTCGGCACGTCATCTGGCTTGACCTTGAGTTGGTGATAACCCGATCGCAGATCAATCTTCGAAAACACGGTTGCACCTTGGAGCTGGTCGAACAAGTCGTCGATGCGGGGCAGGGGGTATTTGTTTCGGACGGTGGCTTTATTCAATTCCCGATAGTCGATGCAGAGTCGCATCGATCCATCCTTCTTCTTTACGAACAGCACGGACGCACCCCACGGCGAGACACTCGGACGGATAAACCCTCTGTCGAGCAATTCCTGAAGTTGTGCCTTTAGTTCTTTCAATTCTGCAGGAGCCATCCTGTACGGAGCCTTCGAGATCGGCCGGGCGTCGGGGAATGTATCGATTGTGAACTCTATCTCTCGATCGGGCGGCATGCCAGGTAGCTCGTCCGGGAACATGTCTGGGAATTCTGCCACAACGTCGGTATCACCCGCGTTCGTACCATCCTGCCTCGTGTCACGAACGGACGCCAAGTAGCCTTCGCATCCAGAATGAAGTAGCCTCCGAGTCGAGATTGCCGAGATCACCATGCACGTCGGCGATGCTTCACCACACGAATAGCAGAATTCGGGCACTCCAGGTATGCGGAAGGTGACCTTCTTTCCTGCACAGTCGATGTTGGCGTTGCAAGGCCCGAGCCAATCCTTTCCCAGAATGATGTCGAAGTCCTTCATATCTAGAACTATCGAGTCCAGACCGATCTTTTGACCGCCGATACAGATAATCCCGCCGGCGCAAGCTAAGTTTGTGAGAATTGGTGTGCCCGAAGGCGTGCTTACGCTAAGATCGAGATCTAATGATATTACAGGAAATTTGTGCTCGGCGGCAAAGTCCGCCGATATAAAACTATGTGAAGCGCCTGAATCAAATAACACACGAGCAGGCACATTATTGAATTTTAGTATACCTGTCACAACAGTGTCGGAAGTATACGCCTCGTCTCGAGTCATGGCAAAGACACGCCCCTGTGCATTAGGGCGTCGGGCTTGGTTGTCGGTTTGAGTGGGCTGAGGGGGTCGAGGCGCCTGTCCTCGATTCTCTTGACGGTATTGTGGTGGCGGGCCATTGCGAGTCAATCTGGGGTTTGGGCAATTTTGAGCGAGGTGGCCCTTTTGTCCGCAAGCATGGCATTCCCCTCTGAAGGGGAAGCAGTTGATGGCTTCGTGCCCGAGGCGATTACATTTGGTGCAACGAGGTAACGGATTCTGACCCAGATAGCCGCCGTTGTTTGGACGCTTTGACGCGTAATTGTTGCCTCCCGTATGGCTAGGACGTTTGTGATTGGAGTTGCGCACAACGTCGTCAGCACCGGGAGGATGCAGGTTCTCAAGGCGGAGGGCGTGATTTAGAGCCTCTCCCGTGGTCTTGTACTCCGGGACGCCGACATGCGCACCGATAGATTATCGCAGTCCCACTTCGAACCGTCGCACGCGGCACTCTTCAGTAGGCAGAAACGCACCAGCGAACTTGGACAATTTATTGAATTCTGCGGCGTACTGCTGCACGGTCCTGTTCCCCTGCTTCAATGACATGAATTCGTTTTCCTTTGCTTGGCGAACGGCAGACGGAAGGTACTCGAGTTCGAAGGCTTTGCGGAACGTGGCCCAAGAGATCGGCGCGTTAGTGTTGTCCGATCGAATCGCTCGCTTGCGCACGGCCCACCAGTCGTGCGCGTTCAACCGAAGTTGAAGTTGTGCGCAGGCGACTTGCTTTGAATCTTCGATGCCGAGAAGCTCGAAGTGGTCTTCTAGTTCTTCCAGCCAGTCGATCGCAATGGAAGGACCCTCGGTGCCGCTGAAAGAGGTGCGACACGCCTTCTTGAATTCTGACACTTCGAAGTTGTACTTCTTTGGTGCCGCTGGTTGAAGCTCGGGCTCCGCCGTGTCGACTTCAATGGGTGGAATCGTCGGCACGATGGTAGTAGGCACGGTGACGGTAGGTACCGTCGCAGAATTTCCGTTGGCCGCAAACGTCTGGACGATCTGCTGCAGGGTATCCATCTGCTTTTGTTGAAGTTTGATGTGCGCGTCGAAGCGAGCTTCGAACTGGGCCTGTCGTTCCTCTACTCGTTGATGTCGGTTCTCGGACTGGTTCCGCTGCGCCTCCATCATGTGTAGCATCCTTTCGATGGTATCGTTAGAAGGTCCGGCCTGCGGACGATGCGAGCTACTAGAGCCGCTGGAAGCGCTCTGTTCTTGCTCGGCCGTGGGTTCCGCCACTTCTGCGATACGAAGGCAACGCATCAGTCTCAAATTATTACGGACTCATTGTATGGAACAACTTATCTCATCGTTGCGTGGTCAAAGGTTTGAAACTCTAGACGCGAGGCCAAAGGATGTAAAGCCGTGCTCTGATACCATTATGTCACGCCCCGATTCCGTAGAATCGATAGTCGTCCCCCGGGCGTGATGCCGTGCGAACCTAAGTTGCGATCGCACAAGGCATAGTCATAAGGTTATCCGAAACACAACATCAAGTTAGAGTACGCAGAGAAATTGAATGACACATTTGGAATAGAAATAGACTTTTTCATTGATGATAATAAAACTTTACATAGACTCCTTTACAATCATTGCCGCGCGGGCTACAACATGACTCGACTTACAAAATGAACGCCGATGAGATAGGTCGTTCCATACATTACACCCTTTTTTATACAAGTAAAAACCAATACATATTTCCACCTGCTATGGCGGGAAGTCGAGTCGTCATTTTTCCTTGGACTGATGTGCGGTCTTCTTCAAAAGGAAATCCAGAAAACAAGCCTTCACACGGACAAGGCTTCAAAAGAGTTCACGCCGCCTTGAGCTCTAGTTGGCACGCCCTTCGTGGTTCGGGGTACCTGCATTGGAGAGCGAGGATCAGTACATTACACTTTGTACTGGTGCGTGGCAAGTTAAGTTCCAAGCTCTCATTTGGTTGAATGAGTTTATATGACTTAGTTCATGAATGTTTCTAACCATCCTAATGAATTTCAAGCGTGCAATGACAAGCATAATGTAATTTACTTCGGAACTTACCGACGACGGCCCGCGCCGCGCCTTATGAAACTTACCATGTTCTTCCCTGTCAATTGTTATCATTTCCATACCAAGTGCAATATTTCGTGTGTTGGTCACTGGCTCCCAGAGCCATCGTGGACTCCTTCTAGCTTTAATTAGACGAGGCCCTTTCAGCGTGAGTAGCGAGCCCCGCTGCAAGTCCTCGCCTAACATTGTGCCCAGCACAGCTTATGAGATGTTTCCTTCTTGGCCGCAACGGTCCCGTGGCCGCGGGTTGCCGTACGGGGAAACTTTACCTTGTCGACAAGTTGTCCAATGACCGTGTGATAGACCATTTTCCTTCTTTTAGTTATTAAGACATAGCCTACATTCTCTTTAAAAACTCAATCATTTTACCGTGCCCGTGCCTTTGCATTCAATCTTTAGTCCGCAACAACACTATCGATTTACCAAAGAAGGGGTCAAGAAGAGAAGGGTCAGCCACTCACCATGAGTTTACTTTGGCGAGGGAACTTGTTGGTCGCGCTAGACGTCGCCTACGTAATTACCTGAAATTGCACAAGCAACCGATTAGAACACTGCATTATTCAAGGAGTTCGATAGGAAATGCGAGTTCGAAATGCAAGCCATGAAAACCATCGAAAACATTCACGAAAACGCATTCAGAAAACAAAGCCAAAACCAACGCAAACGGCGTGAAAAGCAGAGCAACGGGAGGTCTCTCCCGACTCAGCCGCAGAGCCAATCCTCGAGGCGCAACCCGCTGAATATGGGACTTGGTTCCGAAGAAGACATTCCATAACGAGGAATGGATCTTAATTCAACCGTTCCCGTTCGATCGACTCGGCCGGTCCCGACCTATCGGTCCCGACCGAATCGATAGCGACAGTGTTCCTTTCTCGCGCACCCCGTGGACAAGTACGGGGCACGATGTAGGGACGGGGCACTACATATAAGGGTTTGGAAGTAAAAATCAAGTCATACTAAGTCAAACTAGGTCGATCTAAGTCAAGAGTTGACTTACAGTTGACTTTTGATCAACTGGTCAACTCTGGTCAACCCTAGATCAACTCTAGGTCAAACTTGACTAACGTTGACTAACAGTTGACTTTGGGGCAACTGGTCAACTTTGGTCCAGTTTAAATCAATTTTAGGCTACGGTTGGCTTCCGGTTGACCTTTGGTCAAAATAGTCAACTGTGGTCAACCAAGGTCAAAACTAGTCTAACCTAGGTCAAATGTTGACTCTACTTTGACATTCAGTCAAAGTAGTCAACCATGGTCAAACTGGGTCAAAGCTAGTCTCTACAAACATCTACAGGGTCAACACATTCAATTTCAGTAGTTGTGAAATCACTGGAATCGATGGATCTTAAAATACCACAAAAGGAGAAAGATTATAATAATATGGTAAAAACCTACAGATGTTGTCGGATGGTGATACAACCATTACCAACGTGTCCAGAATGGTCGAAATAGCTAGAATAGCTGTCCATAAGTCCAATTTGGACACAGGTACAAAAAGGTAATATCGGGTCAAAACGGTGTCCGTGTCGGACCCACTTTGCACCGAAAAACGTGCAAGAATACTAGTCTACCAAACCTAACAAATTGTATGTCCACGAATCCAGAATGACGATACGAACCCAACGGTATATCCAGAATTGGATTCCGTTGACCCGATCTCAAATTGGTCCGTTGACCAGGACATTGAAATTTCGATTTGCACAAAAAAGCGTGTCGGAGCCAATGTCCACAAAACTTAGCAAATTATATATCAACGATTCCAGAATGACGATACGAACTCAACGGTATATCCGAAATTGGATTTCGATGAGCCGATCTCAAAATGACCTGTTGACCCAGATATTGGTATCCGACTTGCACCGAAATGCGTGCCGAAACCAATGTCCACTAAAATCTAGCAAATTATATGTCAACGAGTCCAGAATGACGATACGAACCCAACGGTATATCCGGAATTGGATTCCGATGAGCCGGGATCAAAAAGTCATGCTGACCCGGATTGTGGGGCCCACTTTGCACCGAAATGCGTGCCAGGGCCCACGTCCTCCAAATCTAACAAACTTTATATAAAAATGTGCCAGAACGACGCCACGAGTCTACTGGTGGTGTCAGAAATTGAATCCGGAGTCCCGGGTTCAAAAATAGAATTTTACAAGTGCAACACTAAGAATTCGAACGGCCAACTTTGGCGTCGAATTCGACCGGCCTAACAAGCTCAAACTGAAATGAAATCTAAAGGGGGCAGGAAGAGGGTTATACCAGCTGTGCATAGGAACTGGTAGCACGCCAACCGGAGCTGCGATGACGAAGATACGAACCCGCGAAGTTGGCGTCACGAAACTTTCCAAAAACAGTTCAATTTAAAACGTCAACTTGGTGGCCAGTTTTGATGTATCAAACGATGAAATTAACGGACGAAAATTGAGGAGAGTGGAGAGCTACATACCAAGATTGTGACGGAGCGAAGAAATTGCCGATCCAACGGTCGGATTCTCCAAAAAATTGGCACGAAGTCGCTGCCTCGAAGCACGAATTCTGAAATTTCCCGCGCGCACGTCGACGGGATTCCGTGCAAAATGCACGAATCGCCTAGACGGCGCATCCCGGAGGACGATGGCCGCCACGGGAGGGTACGGGGGTGTGCGCCCGGCCTGGGTGGGCTCGCTGGCGTAGGGGCGGCCGGCCATGCGGCGACGGTGGCCGGGGCGGCGCACGGCCAGCCAGCGCTACTGCTGCTGCCTGTCGCTCTTGCTGCTGTCGCTGCTGCTGCTACGGTTGCTGCCTCGCGACGACGCGCATGGTGGCGCAGCCAGGCGACGACGGCAGCCCAGCGAAGGGGAGGAAGGAGGAGGAGAAGGGAAAAGGTGGTGGCGGTTGTGGTTTTGATGATGGTGAGGGTGGTGGTGTGTGGTGGTGATGTAGATGAGGGTAGTGATGGTTATAATGGTGGTGATGGTGTGATGATATTTAAGAAGAAGAAGAAGTGAAGAGAAGTGAAGAATGGAGAGGGAAAGTGTCGGCTAAGGCATGGGGAAGGAGAGTATGCTGCTATAGGGAGAGGGGTGTGTGTTTTTTTGATGGAAATGAGAGAGAGAGAGAGAGTATATATATATATATATATATATATATATATATATATATATATATATATAGAAGGAGAGAGAGAACAAAAGATATTTAATGAGAGAGAGAGAGAGAAAGTAGAGAGAGTGTGGGGGGATGTGTTCGGCTGTGGGTAGTTAGGAGAGAGTGTGGTGAGGATGAGAGAGAGAGAGAGAGAGAGAGAGATTTATCCATACATGAGAGAGAAAGAGAGAGTTATCCATACATAATATATATATATATATATTTGAAATGGAGAGAGAAAGAGATATTTATATAAAATAAACGTATTTTCAAATAGGAAAAAAATACAGACACATCAGTGGGATGTATGGGCAGTTACGGTAGGGTCCATGCCAAACTGGGTCGGACGTTGGGCCAAGTTTGGACAAAGTCGAAGCCAAGATTTATTTAATTTATAATTTAAACTAATTAAAATTACGGATGGAATGGGACCACAAGGGAGATCAGATCGGTGGCACGCAAGTGGTACGTGCATAGTAGGCTCAAAACAGGCCAGGGCCATATATTGGGTCGACTGGATTGGACCAATGTCGGGCCCGAAAATTAAATTGGAAATTATGTCACGAATTACGACAGACGATAAATTGGTCTAAATTGACCCGAAAGTTGTGCAAAGGAAATGGAGCACAAAATGGAGTGTCTGAGTGGGACACGAAGGTCATGGGTGAAGAGCGTCTCGAGTAGATCATTCATGATAGGTTGGTTCTGGGAAAACGACTGGTCTTGCGCTCCCAAATTAAAAGTCACGGTAACGTGCAAACAATGATCAAAGATAAAAGTGGAAATAATTATTCAACGATTAATTGGTCTAAGTTGACCCGAAGTTGCTTGATACAAAAAGGGCACAAGGGAACGAGTTTAAGTGGGACATGATATATCAAAACGAAGATAATCTCGTCCACTACAAACTTCAAGAAGGAAGTTTCCAGAGATTGGCATCCCTGATGCACTAGAAATCCAAGTCATGATAAAGAACATTAATGATATAAATTAATTAAATTAAAATTAATTATCAAGAATAAATTATTTAGAAATTTCAAAATAATCCCAGAAATTCAGGGGGCTTACAATTTATCCAAATTCTATCGATCAATCTCATGTCCAAGACTAAGCCCAATCTTCCTATCCCTTGCCAATTCTTACCTTCTACCTATTGACCCTAACCAAATTGACCGTCCTAGACTCGATGGAACCACCCGTATCGCCAACAGAGGTCCCCTTGCATAGTTGTTGCACCAAAGTTGCAGTACGTGCCATATTGATCATTGCAGCACACCAGGCGCCCTATCAGGCAAGACACCTTGCCATTTGATGTTTATTTATTTTAGCTCATATTTCATGCATTATTATTTTCTTTATGCAAAACTGTGATACATGGCATAACCTGTTAGAACTTACTGTTCATTTATATTTCCTGCTATGTATTATTTTTCTCACACATTAAACCTAGATTTAAGGGACCACCTTTGTGTGTTGCATTCATAGCCTTGACACGTTGTACCACGAAGTTGTGTGTCGCATGTAGAACACGAAAGTACGTAATTGGCTGGCCACCAGTACATACAAGCCGTACGTTAGGAATAACCGCTAATAGAGGTTGCATGCTAGTTTGACTTAGCGGTTATAGTGGTTTTGTGTTGTGGATACAACACAGTAGGCATTGGGCGGGGAGGTAGCGTATGGGCTTCAATGCACTTTCCCTTTTGTAACCCGTGAGCTCCGCCGGAGACGTGGGTCAGCTTACCCAAGATTACTGACGGCCACTGGCGATTCTGCGGAACGTCATGCTCTTATTGATTGGGCCTCTAGTGCCCCAAGGGGGGACTATGTCGATCCTATTTAGTCATGGCCCATGCGTAGGAAGGATTTTTCTTAACTACATTTCACTTAGAATGGTAGGCTACCTTATCCGTTAGGTACGAGTACTTTTGGTTTGGGTACTTGTATCTGACCGTGGCTTGGAACAATAACTTGTCGCGGATTAGTTTGTCACATCTTGTCCTTGTTTGGTTGTAAGTGTGACTTACTACTTCGATGAGAAGGTATTGAACCTTGTTGGGGTCCGAATACCATATTGGATTCATAGCATGGAAAGATACGTCACCGTGAACTAGTTTACCATCTCCTGTCCTTGTTTGGTTGGGGGGATGGTACGCTCGTTCAATAGGTGTGTATTGGACCATGTTATAAATTCAATTAACTTATGTATTTGAGCAATATTTATTCAGTTTATATGGCATGATATTATGTGTCTTGTTACGTCCCTCTGAGGACCTGGTTATCTCTCCAGGTGTGTGCTATTGTCTTTCGCAGGTGTTCTAGCTCTAGTCGTGATCATTGCTTCTTCTACGAGGATGATTGCATTTGGATCGTCTTCGCTTCGCTCGCCAAAAATCATTTCTTTTCTCATGTATTTCCTTTATTTGTTGGTAGTGGATTTGTCTCCGCCCAACTACATGTACCAAATGACAATTTTATAGTTGATTATATGAGATCTTCTATTCATTTATTTTGTGTGGATGAGATTAGTTACGGTTCTACTGCATTTTACAGCTTACGTATATTTATTATACGGCTGGCATGTCTACGTTCCTAGTTCTACATATTTTGGGACTGGGGCGTTACATATTCCATTCCTGACTGGAAACCAACAATTTTTAGGTTAGCTGTGGCTTCTCTTAGCTTGGGAGATACGGGTGTACCTGCAGACAGAAACCTAGAAATAGATTTGTATCATTTTTATTAATTGTGAGAATTGTGTATTTTTTTAAATATAAATCTTGCAAATGTTGTAATAAATTTAGAAATGTGAATGAGCAGCAAATGTTATATTTTGAGCATTTATTTCTTGCGGGCTTGACAGCGTTCTACCGCCGACTCTGCGGCGTAGGCTCGCTTGGAAACGTCTCGTATCCAAAAAAACGGATGCGGATCGTGACAAGTTTTTGTGGTGGCCTATGCAGGTCTATTTTCACAAAATATTGCAAACTTGTGATGGTACGTTAGTCGTACTATTGCGAGCCTGCGCCCAGGAAATGCTCATTCACAATTAGGATTAAAATAATTTAGGAGAATAACTAGGACTAGGAGTCCCTTGTTCAAATTGACCGTTGGGTAGTTAAGGTTATTAGATAGGCCATGCAATTTAGATAGATCCCTATAGGTACACTCTTACCTTTGATATGACGATATGATCCGATGTGGATATACCATTCACTTGGTAAGTTAGGCTTACCTATAATTAAGGCCTTGATCTTGATGAACTGTTTAATTTTTTTTTTTTGCTTTATTAGATATAAATCTTATAGCATAAGTTAGAATTGTCTATTTAAAATCCCCTTTTGCTGTAAGGATTTAGTTTATAATTTCTGATTCTGCAATTCGTGTACGAATCTCGAGGTAGATTGATTTGAGATTTTCCCTCAACCATAAAAATGCACATGAAATAGATACTAGAATGTTTGTATCCCTTTTGTCTTTAGTTATTTCCTCCATGTTAACTCTTTTATTTTAAGTGTGGTGACTGATAGGACAAATACCTACGTCTTATTTTTGTCAACTTGTTTGAATCTCTAGAGGCTCATGAATTTTTACGGATATAGTTAAAGGAATATTAGTTAACTAATAATGGTTAGACAGCAGCGTACTGTCGTCAATTATTTGAGAGTGGAGAATGTGGGTTCACTGCAGCCAACAACGCACTGGCGAGGCACAACCCATAGAATTGAAATCCTTTCGAAGAAGTATAGTTTATGGAACATTGCTAAGACTATACCTTCGTTGACCTATTTAGACCTTGTGTCAATAAGGTAGAGTACCTGAGGGCATAGCACCCCTGAATCACGGAACCAAGAGTTTACCGCAACCTGAGTATACGGGCGAGGCATAATTCTCGGTAAAGTGACTTCAGACGTGAATACAAGTTTAGGATACTATAGAGGGTAGGAAAATGCCATGTGTGTACCATAAGACCTAAGGCCAAAACTAGTGAAAGTTCTGTAAGTTGAGTAGCATGTCTCCCAACCTAGCGTTATGTGGTTCTTGTGATCTGTTAACAAGGTAATTGACTGACCTTAATAGGTTTAACTAGAATATCAAATTTAGAGTTCCATAACCCCTTAATCGACCAAGGCCTTATGGATAGAGGATAGTAGGATGACTGTATAAGCAAGAACACCAGGTAAGGCTTTGATTCTCTCAAAACCCGAACCAATTGTGCCTCATTTCAAAAATCTTGCATATTTATATTTTGACTCTCTTGACCAATGCTGCTATTACAGCCTAGTTTTGTAAGCTTACTCTTTTATCGAGCTTGATTCAAGATATATGTTTACTGGGGACGCCCGCTAACATATTGTCTAATCAGAATTATTGTATTACGGTCTGATCAACCATGATGCATTTGGTTCGCTTTTCATCTAATTACCCTACGTGGATTGAGATGTAGATGTCTCTAGGATCTCATCCACGACTGCTTTGACAATTCCTTTTGAATTATACATTCACCTTTGAATCACGTAATTGTATTCAGTAACATCTCTCTTGAACTCTTTATTATTTTATCTTTCACCGATTAGAAAGACGAAAGCTCGTAATTAATAGATAGATACAGAGTATCTCCATGGCTATGATAGTTGTATATGCATGTGTAGCTACCATCGGCCAGCTCTGTGACTGGAACCTTGCCTTGAGTTACTCGTCCTCCCTTCGACACTAAACCTACTATCTTGATCTTCTAGTCATTGGAGTCCGAGAATGATTAGGATCGTTCCCTTGATCGAATGCCAACCTAGGAGACTATCTATCCTCAAGAGACCAAATGTTGTGAGCCTCTATCATTTGATTGAAGCTTGGTTTAACTAGAACCCTTGTGACAATAGTTTGACAGGTTGACACAAATAGAAATTTGTGACTCAGTTGTCAGAAATCTTTTCATATGACGTGTCTTAGAGTTGGTTACCCCGTCGATAACTCATGTATACTGTGGACGAGTAGGTCATTCTATTTTATCGACCATGTGTCATTGCACATGTACTCATTTTCCATTTATTGAGGAACGACCTTTGACTTGACTTATATCTACCGTATCCCGATACGTCGTACCTTATCCTTTATTAACAAGAGTCGAGGTAAATATCTGGACTTTGGAATCCTTCCAATCTCATCATTCCTAAAACCATGTCCTAACTTCTAAGGTGGGATTGTAGCCTCCTCAATTTTGGGATATACGACTATTACCAATTGATTAGAATAATTTCCATTAGCATGATAATTAGTGCCCTATGGACTCCCACTTTCCATTTAGATCACTTTGTGTCCCCGACTGTGCCGTTAATATTCGGAGCACGAGACCAGCTGTTACCTCTCAACAAATTTCATATGCAAGATCTATACGAATCCACCTTCATCTAGGTATATCATGTCTCACTCAAAACCGTCCCCTTGTACTCTATTTTTGTGCTACGACCTTCAGGTTAAAAGGGACTAGCTACAACCCTTACCACAATAACGGTATACTTCCCGATTTCCACTGAAGCCTCAACTTTGACTCAATTCCTTCGACCCAATATGTGGTGGTGATCTACTCGAAGCCCACTACGTACATGCCACTAGTGTGCCACCCAATTGAGGCCTCATGTGTTACTTAAACACAAAGGTCACGGAAGGCGTATTTCGGGCTTTATGAACCTAGCTAACCAACCTAACGGGCAACTTGCTCAACCCCTCGGGTAGAGACATATTCCAGAAGACCCTAATCTAGTAGAACTAGTTTTATCATTAGGATCTTGTTCAGTCAATATAGATTGAAATCTAAGGTTCATCCAACCAACGAGTGATGTCCAATTAGGGAACACATTAAGACCCAGTAAAATCCATCCATGCATGCCACCATATTTGGACTATAAAACTGAACTATTTGAAATAGGTCCCTATACCTATTATGTAGTCTCCACCTCTTAGGATGTGGTGTCATTCGTAAACCTTATTCCATCTACCTAGAAGTCGCAACACGATCTTGTGTTGCATTATATCCCTTGCTCGTGTGTTTAGATAACCACGGAAAAGAGTCCAATCTTGATTTCTCAAATTCCGTTCTATTATGGAACCTTGTTTAGATTAATTTCGAGAATGGGACTTCTGTATTGCACGAATTGCAAGCCCCCTCTCAGAAGCGAAGGATTCTTTTATTTAGCAAGTGACTAGACTAGAGTAGCCCCATCTAGCAAATAAGTCAGGGTCCGTAAACTTTCTTTCTACCTGCATCATTGGATACTCTCTACAGTTTTTTGAAACTTTATATTTGCTCTCGATTATTTTTCTTATCTGCCTGTCCTTCCTATTTGAGAGCGATGAATGGTCACGCCTACTAAAATTTAACGATATTTCTTAGCTACTTGTGTAAATTATTGCTTGTTAAATCTTGGGTTGCTTGGTAAATAGGAGAGGATTATAGATGCCATATACAGTAGATATCTATTGGTAGAAATTTTAGCAATTAGTTGGAGGATTCTAAAGTTTTAACGACAGGAGATTTGATGGAGTAGTGTGACCAAAGGTAGGTAGAAGTCCTCAAGTATTCGGAGTTATAGAATGGCTAGAGAAGGTTATAAAATATCTTCGAAGAATTAAAAATTTAAAGAGATTAAGGTGAAGGTAGACTTTCTTTTGAATTTTAAGGAATAGTTATGAATTAGAATTTCGAGGATAAAATTATTTTAAGGTGGGTAGATTTGTAGCTCCCCTTCCCGAAAATTTTAGAATATTCTTTTATTATTATTTAGTTTATTTGAATAATGATTTTTAGATTTTATAAACAATTATTGCCTAGATTTTATTTAGGTTTATAGAGTAAATGTGCAAATGGTATTCAATATACAGTGGATCGTATATCGATATATATATATATATACTTCGTGCTTATTTAAGGGTCTATTTATTATTTTATAAATCAATAATTGAATTATATTTAATTATGATATTGGGATGTACAATTTATATGCATATGCCCACCATCTGATTAAGTTGGTTTTCTAATATACTCTCACATATATGTAGTATGCATTGGGCCTTATAGAGATGAATGGACTATCACAATTCATGTAGCTGACCAAGAGTTCGGAATAAAAGCTTTATTGCTTTTGTAGATATATGCAATATGCCTCCATATTGTGTTTACTATTTCTTCAATATGTATGAAATATATTAGAACTTCCTCGCCAGAGGTTGCCACACTATCTGATGAGTACAAATGAAGAAATAATAACAACTATAAACCCAGCAGCTCTCGGCTTAATTCCTTCCCCCCATCGAACAACAGTAGTGTTAGGACGACCCCTGTTTGCACCCGAGCAAATCATGTTATATATATATTCAACATAGCCGAGAGAAAACCCCCAACCGAGCCTCCCCACATCAGTGGGACCCACAGCCCATATTGAATTTGCATAACATCCCCTCTTCAACCCGAGGACTCGGCCAAACCCGGGACCAGACCCACACCCCAGCCCATTTTAAGCAGGCAACAACTCAAATCCAACCAGCTGAGCCGAGCCCAACACCAGTTTGTAATCGAACCTAGCACACAGCCGAGAGAGAGAGGGAGACCCGTATATATATATTCGAACAGAGGGGAGAAGTTCGAAACCCTAAAACCAAAACACTCGCCACCACCTATGCCTGCGTGCCCCTCCCCCACGCGCGCGCACGCGCCTCCGAGGGCCACCGTCGCCGCGTCGGCAACAGGCAGAACCGAGCATTGTCAGCAGCAGGGTGCTGCGGGAAGTCAACTTCGCGATCCAAGATCTCCCTCCTCGGTCGACGAAACTTCGTCCCGATTACTCAGGTACGACCACAATATAACCAACTTCGATTCCCTTCAAATATTTCGTCTTGTTTTGCGTTATGTGCATCGTAAAGCGAGCTCGAAGTTCCCGAAAAACTTCTCGAAAACAGAACGTATGGGACAGTCCCGACCCTAAATTGGAAGTCGATTCCTTGCCAATCGACCGACAGTTTTGAAATTCTGTCTGAATAGTGTTTTAGACAACCTATAGGACTTGAAGACCCTTTTGGTAGTTTCTGATTTCGTCTAATATGTCTTGAGAAAACAATTGCTAAAAATCAAGAAAAACAGTTTTTAAAAAAACATAATTTTAGAAAAAATATCCACACCACGTGCGTCCCGCCAAACCGGGTGTAGCCTCCATTCCCGGAATTTTTAAAAATATTTATTATTATTATTTATTTAATAGTGATATTAGAATTTTTTTTGTAAATAATTATTTAGTTAGTTATTACGGTAGAAGACTTTAGCCATAGTTAGTTTTGAAATACAAGACGGTTAGGAATCATGGTACGGATAGTGCAGTAGCGTGCTTTGACTAGTGTACTAGCCATGCCCGGGGAAACCTAGCCATAGGGACGTCCTAGCTAGAAAAACTAGGCCAAGTTGTGACATGACCATTATAAATAGTTAATTATTTATTATTATATTATTTAACGTTTAAGTGACCCGGTCGTACCGAACTAGTCAAACTGGACCCGAACTGAATCCAAGCCCAGGTAGGCATGTAGTGGGACCAAGTACGACCTTGTAGACATGTTTGGTAAGTGTAAGTATTTTGTATATATTTTCAGAATTGGCAATTATTTTCTAAATATTGTTATAGGTAGATTATAGGTATTATTATTATTATTAAATAGGGCTTTACAGAATTTGTATGATCTTCTGGAGCCATATAAGTAGGGTGCATGTTACATCCATCAGAAACGAGTTTTGGGCTATTTTAATTGTTATTAGGATTTTTTTATTTTAATATTACTTTGTTTTTATTAAATGATAATGATTTATATTTATTAAATCATTTACTTTATAAATGATATGTATATATATGTGTATAGATTATATATGGGAATGTATGTATTTATGAATATTATATATGAGTGTATTGGTATGTATATATAAAATAGTGTATATGTGTGTATATAAGTATATGTGTGTATGCGTATATAAATATGTGTACGTGTATATAAATAAATATTAAGTATGTGTATGGATATATAAATATATATTATATAGGTATATATGTGCATGTATATATATAAATATATATATAGGCGTATATGTATGTATGTATATATATATATATATATATATATATATATATATATATATATATATATATATATATATATATATATATATATATACGTGCCTATGTGTATATATATGTGTATATATATATATATATATATATATATATATATATATATATATATATATATATATAAGTATTAATTGTCAAATAGAAATAGAAAAGAAAAAGAAAAAGAAAGGGAGTCATAGCAGCAGTCAGGAGCTTGGCCCATCCCAGCTGAGCCCCAATACCCACGGACCCAAGCTCACCAACAGGCCGAGCCCCCGCACAGGAAGCCCAACCCCATTCTGTTCTCAGCCGAGAACTGAGAACCGCGTATATGAAGAGATCGATCGATCGGAGAATAAAACACCAAACCCTAAAACCCTAACGAAGTCTCGCGCCCCTCCCAGCGTGCGCGCATGCGGCCTCCGTACCGTCCTCGTGGCGGTCGGCCGCTGGCCGGAGGCGGTTGGCCGAGAGCAACCGAGAAGGAACAACGGCAGCAGCAGTAGTGCAAAGAGACCGACTTTGCGATAATTTTTCGTTACGATCGGTCGACCAATGGTCGAACCGCCTTCACAGGTTTGTCGACAACCTTACCCTTTGTAGTTCCCTTCAAATAGTTTGGATTAATTCACTTCGTACGCATCGCAAATCGATTCCCAAAATTGGGAAAATCTCGATTTCCTGGATATAGAAACTGTCCTAACGTCCAATGTTTACGGTCGATTTGCGACCAGAACATCGCGAACTTTGGAAAACCGGTTAAACAAACTTCTAGACAACATAACCGAGATCAAAACCCTATTCTTAGTTTAATTTTTAGAGGTTTATTTTCTGGTTGGAATTGATTTCAAAATAGGGAAAAACCTGTTTTAAAAACATAAAAATTCATCCACACGACGTGCGTCCTGCCAATCCGGGCGATGTGGTCGCGAACCGAAAGTATCGAAAGGTGCGTAACGGCTTCGGGGTCGTGTGGGCTTTGACGGAATTCAAATTGGTCGCGTGTGCGCGACAAATTTGATACGTATATGTCGAAATTCACCGTATCGTGCACTTTACAAATTTCTCAATTACTTTGTGCACGCTCGTCAGATTGAGACGAAACTTGTGCCATCAGGACCGTATCATTTTTTTGGTCCTGTATGCCAAGTTTGGTCCAATTCTGAGACAGTTGATAAAATCACCGTTTTGCGGGTCCCACGGTCCGACTCAACGGGTGATTTTGTGCACGGCCCGCCGAAATCCAACTTTGGACATACGGTTGGGTTCGTATCGGAAAATCGAATCCGTAGACATGTAGTTTGACAACTTTAGAGACCACTGACTCTGGCACGCTTTTCGGTACAAAGCGAGTCCAACGGCGGACACCGTTTTTGCCCAAAATTACCGTTTTGCCACTATATCCAGAATTGGACATAAGGACAGGCAATCCTAGCTAATTTGACTATTCTGAGAACCATGGTAATGTTTATTTCAGCTTTCGAAGACAGTTGTGATGACTTGGACTTTACGGCTCACCTGTTGACTATATTTTGTGGGATCTACGTGCACCCTCCAGGCAAGTATACCTTGCCTCCCTCTAATGTTTTATTACATGCATTTTATTTCAGTTTTTAGCTTTTGGATTATTTATGGACATGTGATTTTCGTGTTATTTTCTGTGGAGTTGTTTTTATTGTTTATAGACGTGTTCATGTTTGGTCTTGTCGTTCCCACTTAGAGTTTCTCGTCAGTACCTTGCTTGAGTCGTGTCATAGAATGAGTACGTGTAATTGAACTGCTAAATCCTTGATATTGTTTCCTTGACACCGGAGAGTCCACACTCGGGACGAGGGTGTTTTTCTTGATCTGTTTACATCCGTGAGTCCATACTCGGGACGAGGATGTCGATTATTTGTACCAGAGAGTCCACACTCGGGACGAGGGTGTTGACTTGATTTGACTTGACTTACACCAGAGAGTCCACACTCGGGACGAGGGTGTTCACATCAGAGAGTCCACACTCGGGACGAGGATGTAGTACTTGCACCAGAGAGTCCATACTCGGGACGATGGTGTCTTGCCGTGAGCTAACCAGAGAGTCCATACTCGGGATGAGGGTTTGGTTCTTCTATTGATCTCGTGTTTCGTTCATCCGACAGTTCATTTACGCATAGTTGTTCTAGTATTCGTGTTCGTGTTCATGTTCTAGTATTCATGTGTTCGTGTTCGTAGTCATTTGTCTTGTTCTTGTTCTTTCTTGCTTATTTCTTTTGCATGATAAAACTGCTAGATAGGCATGTATATTATGTATCTTGCTATGTCCTCTAAGGACCTGATGATCTCCTCAGGTTTAGCGATTGTATGGAGTTAGCTAGTAGTTCTGGATGGCAGAGAATTTGCGGTTCTTGCGGGATTCAGGTATCGTTATCGTATTTATTATCCGCTCGTGCTTTCATACCTTATCATGAGTTATCCTGTTCCTTGATTCAGTTTTAGGCTCTTGTTATTTTCTTTAGAGTCTTATTGGGCATTTATGCTAGTGGGCTGCAGACCACGACCCATAGTGTTCATTCATGTTCCATATTCTTATTGTGGATTGAGATATAGATTTGTTTGACATGATTTGGCAGTATACCATAGCCTTGACAGCGTTTACGTATTCGAGTCGGGCTGGAGTCCGTTCGATACGTAGCTGGCTTGCTCACGTACTCGCATCCGAAAAGCGGGTGCGGGTCGTGACAAGTTTTTGTGGTGGCCCATGCAGGTCAGAGCATATCGTATCGGTTACATAACTGTACTGGTACGAGCCTGCGAATATGACTTAACCCTTAGAAATATCAATCCATACTGTCTTGAAATTTCTCCTAGAAATTCTCTACGTCTTTGAAAACTCTATATTTGCTCTCGATTATACTTCATTGCTTCCTGTGCCATTGATTCTCGTCCCTTCCTATTCCGAGGTGACGAATGATCGTGCTGTATAGGATTCATCAGAAATTCTTAAATTATAACATAATATTGCATGATTATTGGGTTTTGGTTGTTTATATATATGAAGGATTATAGTTGCCATATGTCCCAGATATTTTGGTAGAATTATTAGTCACTAGTTAGAAGATTATATGATTTTAGTGACCTGTGTTTCAAGGGAGTATTGTGACCAAAGGTGGGTAGAAGTTCTCGAGATTTCGTAAATACCAAATGACTAGAGAAGGCCATAAAATATTTTTGGAGAAATTAAATTTGAGGAGATTAAAGTAATGGTAGACTTTGATTTTTAAGGCATAGTTATGAATTAGAATTTCGAGGACGAAATTATTTTTAAGGTGGGTAGATTTGTAGCCTCCCTTCCCGGAATTTTTTGAAATATTTTTTATTATTATTTATTTAATAGTGATATTAGAATTTTTTTTTATAAATAATTATTTAGTTAGTTATTACGGTAGAAGACTTTAGCCATAGTTAAGTTTTGAAATACAAGACGGTTAGGAATCATGGCACGGATAGTACAGTAGCGTGCTTTGAGTAGTGTACTAGCCATGCCCGGGGAAACCTAGCCATAGGGACGTCCTAGCTAGAAAAACCAGACCAAGTTGTGACATGACCATTATAAATAGTTAATTATTTATTATTATATTATTTGACGTTTAAGTGACCCGGTCGTACCGAACTAGTCAAACTGGACCCGAACTGAATCCAAGCCCAGGTAGGCATGTAGTGGGACCAAGTACGACCTTGTAGACATGTTTGGTAAGTGTAAGTAGTTTGTATATATTTTCGGAATTGGCAATTATTTTCTAAATATTGTTATAGGTAGATTATAGGTATTGTTATTATTATTAAATAGGGCTTTACAGAATTTGTATGATCTTCTGGAGCCATATAAGTAGGGTGCATGTTACATCCATCAGAAACGAGTTTTGGGATATTTTAATTGTTATTAGGATTATTTATTTTAATATTACTTTGTTTTTATTAAATGATAATGATTTATATTTATTAAATTATTTACTTTATAAATGATATGTATATATATGTGTATAGATTATATTTATAAATATTATATATGAGTGTATTGGTATGTATATATAAAATAGTGTATATGTGTGTATATAAGTATATGTGTGTATGCGTATATAAAAATGTGTACGTGTATATAAATAAATATTAAGTATGTGTATGGATATATAAATATATATTATATAGGTATATATGTGCATGTATATATAGAAATATATATATAGGCGTATATGTGTGTATATAAATATATACGTGCCTTATGTGTGTGTGTGTGTGTGTATATATATATATATATATATATATATATATATATATATATATATATATATATATATATACATACACATAAAAATATATATATATATATATATATATATATATATATATATATATATATATATATATATATATATATATATATATATATACATACATGAATATATATATATATAAGTATTAATTGTCAAATAGAAATAAAAAAGAAAAAGAAAAAGAAAAAGAAAAAGAAAGGGAGTCACAGTAGCAGCCAGGAGCTTGGCCCATCCCAGCTGAGCCCCAATACCCACGGACCCAAGCTCACCAACAGGCCGAGCCCCCGCACAGGAAGCCCAACCTCGTTCTGTTCTCAGCCGAGAACTGAGAACCGCGTATATGAAGAGATCGATCGATCGGAGAATAAAACACCAAACCCTAAAACCCTAACGAAGTCTCGCGCCCCTCCCAGCGTGCACGCGTGCGGCCTCCGTGCCGCCGTCGTAGCGGCCGGCCGCTGGCCGGAGGCGGTTGGCCGAGAGCAACCGAGAAGGAACAACGGCAGCAGCAGTAGTGCAAAGAGACCGACTTCGCGATAATTTTTTGTAGCGATCGGTCAACCAATGGTCGAACCGCCTTCACAGGTTTGTCGACAACCTTACCCTTTGTAGTTTCCTTCAAATAGTTTGGATTAATTCACTTCGTACGCATTGCAAATCGATTCCCAAAACTGGAAAAAATCTCGATTTCCTGGATATAGAAACTGCCCCAACGTCCAATGTTTACGGTCGATTTGCGACCAGAACATCGCGAACTTTGGAAAACCGGTTGAAAAGACTTCTAGACAACATAACCGAGATCAAAACTCTATTCTTAGTTTAAATTTTAGAGGTTTATTTTCTGGTTGGAATTGATTTCAAAATAGGGAAAAACCTGTTTTAAAAACTTGAAAATTCATCCACACGACGTGCGTCCCGCCAATCCAGGCGACGTAATCGCAAACTGAAAGTATCAAAAGGTACGTAACGGCTTCGGGGTCGTGTGGGCTTTGACGGAATTTAAATTGGTCGCGTGTGCGCGACGAATTTGATGCGTATCCGTCGAAATTCACCGTATCGTACACTTTGCAAATTTCTCAATTACTTTGTGCACGTTCATCAGATCGAGACAAAACTTGCGCCATCAGGACCGTATCATTTTTCTGGTCCTGTATGCCAAGTTTGGTCCAATTCTGAGACAGTTGATAAAATTACCGTTTTGCGGGCCCCACGGTCCGACTTAACGGGTGATTTTGTGCACGGCCCGTCGGAATCCAACTTTGGACATACGGTTGGGTTCGTATCGAAAAACCGAATCCGTAGATATATAGTTTGACGACTTTAGAGACCATTGACTTTGGCACGCTTTTCGGTGCAAAGCGGGTCCAACGGCGGACACCGTTTTTGTCCAAAATTATCGTTTTGGCCCTGTGTCCAGAATTGGACTTAAGGACAGGCAATCACAGCTAATTTGACTATTCTGAGAACAATAGTAATGTTTATTTCAGCTTTCGGAGACAGTTGTGATGACTTGGACTTTACGGCTCACCTGTTGACTATATTTTGTGGGATCTGCGTGGACCCTCCAGGCAAGTATACCTTGCCTCCCTCTACAGTTTTATTACATGCATTTTATTTCAGTTTCCAGCTTTTGGATTATTTATGGACATGTGATTTTTGTGTTATTTTCTGTGGAGTTGTTTTTATTGTTTATAGCCGTGTTCATGTTTGGTCTTGTTCCCACTTGGAGTTTCTCGTCAGTACCTTGCTTGAGTCGTGTTATAGAATGAGTACGTGTAATTGAACTGCTAAATCCTTGATATTGTTTCCTTGGCACCAGAGAGTCCACACTCGGGACGAGGGTATTTTTCTTGATCTGTTTACATCCGTGAGTCCACACTCGGGACAAGGATGTCGATTATTTGCACCAGAGAGTCCACACTCGGGACGAGGGTGTTGACTTGATTTGACTTGACTTACACCAGAGAGTCCACACTCGGGAAGAGGGTGTTTACATCAGAGAGTCCACACTCGGGACGAGGATGTAGTATTGCACCAGAGAGTCCACACTCGGACGAGGGTGTCTTGCCGTGAGCTAACCAGAGAGTCCACACTTGGGACGAGGGTTAGTTCTTAGTTCAAACCCGTGAGTCCACACTCGGGATGAGGGTTTGGTTCTTCCATTGATCTCGTGTTTCGTTCATCCGGCAGTTCATTTACGCGTAGTTGTTCTAGTATTCGTGTTCGTGTTCATGTTCTAGTATTCGTGTGTTCGTATTCGTAGTCATTTGTCTTATTCTTGTTCTTTCTTATTTATTTCTTGCGCATGATAAAACTGTTAGATAGGCATGTATATTATGTATCTTGCTATGTCCTCTGAGGACCTGATGATCTCCTCAGGTTTAGCGATTGTATGGAGTTAGCTAGTAGTTCTGGATGGCGAAGGATTTGCGGTTCTTGCGGGATTCAGGTATCGTTATCGTGTTTATTATCCGCTCGTGCTTTCATACCTTATCATGAGTTATCCTGTTTCTTGATTCAGTTTTAGACTCTTGTTATTTCCTTTAGAGTCTTATTGGGCATTTATGCTAGTGGGCTGCAGACCACGACCCATAGTGTTCATTCATGTTTCATATTCTTATTGTGGATTGAGATATAGATTTATTTACCATGATTTGGCAGTATACCATAGTCTTGACAGCGTTTACGTATTCGAGTCGGGCTGGAGTCCGTTCGATATATAGCTGGCTTGCTCACGTGCTCGCGTCCGAAAAGCGGGTGCGGGTCGTGATACCGGGTGACTTGGTCACGAACCAAAAGCATCGAAAGCTGCGTAATGGTTTCATGGACGTGTGGACTTTGACGGAATTCAAATTGGTTGCGTGTGCGCGACGAATTTGATGCGTATCCGTCGAAATTTACCGTATCGGGCTCTGTGCAAATTTCTCAATTACTTCGTGCTCGCTCGTCAGATCGAGACGAAACTTGCGCCAACAGGACCATATCGTTTTTCTGGTCCTGTATGCCAAGTTTGGTCCAATTCTGAGACAGTTGAATCGTACGTCGTTTTACGGGCCCCACTGTCCGACTCAACGGGCGATTTTGTGCACGGCCCGCCAAAATCCAACTTTGGACATACGGTTGGGTTCGTATCGAAAAACCGGACCTGTTGACATATAGTTTGACAACTTTAGAGACTGTTGACTCTGGCACGCTTTTCAGTGCAAAGTGGGTCCAACGACGGACATCGTTTTTACCCAAAATTACCGTTTTACCTCTGTGTCCAGAATTGGACTTAAGGACAGGAAATCCTAGCTAATTTGACTATTCTAAGAATGTTGGTAATGTTTATTTCAGCATCTGGAGACTTCTGCATGTGTTGACTGATTGTGGCTCATTGAGTGGTATAGTATTATTGGTTTCTCCCACTAAGGACCTCAGGCAAGTGCACTTTCTGATTGCTTTTCTATTCATAGTAGTCTTTTCATTTCATGTCTATACATATATCTTCTGCTTGTTGACACGCTCGTCACACAGAGTAGTCGGGAGGGGAAATATCTTAGTAGACATGTGGACTACCTAGAACTATCCTCCATGTCTTTCGTGAATGATAACAGCTGCACACGACATGTGCAGTGTGCCGTATTTACCCCCTAGCCATTCACATGTCAAAACAGATATTTTACACCACATAGGTAGATGTCTTTTTATTTTTTCTTTACTTCTCTACCGTGCCATGTCATCAGTTCTCTCCAGTTTTTATATCTCATATGTTATTCTCATGTCTTGTTAATTCTATTGTGTTTTCGTATTGTCGTCGGTTTGTGTACTTGTTCCATTCCTGACTGGAAACCAACATTTTTCAGGTTAGCTGTGGCTTCACTTAGCTTGGAAGATACGGGTGTACCTGCAGACAGAAACCTAGAAATAGATTTGTATCATTTTCATTAATTGTGATAATTGTGTATTTTCTTTAAATATAAATCTTGTAAATATTGTAATAAATTTAGAAATGTGAATGTGCAGCAAATGTTATATTTTGAGCATTTATTTCTTGCGGGCTTGACAACGTTCTACCGCCGACTCTGTGACGTAGGCTGGCTTGGACACGTCTCGTATCCGAAAAAGCGGGTGCGGGTCGTGACAATTACAAAGGACAATTCCTGAGAAAAATTGTTTATTTAAAATTTTTAGGATAATGTCTGATCCGGGACAGTCCCACGCATCATCATCATTTCAAGGCCAGGTCGAACCCTCTATCTCGGACATATATCGACTGTTTCAACAAGTTTTAGAATCTAACAGTCAACATGCGAATGCGGCCCAAGCAACTACCGCTAAAGTACTAGATCAAATGCGGGCGACAAACTCCAAAGATGGGACAATATCTGATTTTAGAAATCTTAGGCCACCAAAATTTTGTGGAACAGAGAACCTGATAGGAGCAGGACAATGGATCAGGACCATTGAAGGATTATTAAAGGCAGCAAAGGTTAGTCCTGAAGATATGGTTTCTACAGTCTGCATCCAGCTGGAGGATGTCGCTGAACATTGGTGGAGTACGAAGCATCCCGAGGAGTCTGACGATACAGTACCCTGGGGAGAATTTAAAAAGAAATTCGATGAAAAGTTCTTCCCAAAGTCAGCCAGAATGGAGCTGGAAAGACAATTTATCCATTTGAGGCAGGGAAGGCTCACAGTTGATGAGTATACCGCCGAATTCTCCAGGCTTAGCCGTTTTGCTTCATACATGGTAGCAGATAAAGAAACTAAGGTATCAAGGTTTTTGGAAGGATTGGGTGGACAGCTAAAAAGTAAAGTTGTAGCCTATCGGTGCCAAACGTATTCTAAAATAACTGAAGCTGCCCGAAACCAGGAAAGGATGTTGAAAGAGGAACAACCGTTCCAACCCCAAGCTCAGAAGAGGGCTCTGGAGTCGGGAGCACCATCCTCCAGAAATCAGTGGCAGGGACCATCCAAACGTCCCCAAGTTGATAGTTCGGATGGACCGCTCATTTGCAACTATTGCCACAAGCCTGGACATTTAAAAAGAAACTATATAAAGCTATTGGGATTATGTCTAAGATGTGGTTCAGCTAACCACCAGACTAGTCAATGTCTACCACAGTCAACCATCGGGCCAATAATTCAAAATCCAGGGCAGGGAGCACGGCAAGAGTTCCGAGGGAATCAGGGCAAGCTAATGCTCCAAGGAAATGGTCCTCGACCCATGCTCCAAGCACCTGTTCATCAGGCCATGATAACCTATGGGCAACAAAGACCACCACTCGCATCCCAAGCCCATCAATTCCAACAAGTACAGAAGGCTAGACAACCCCAGGCTGGGAATAAGAAGAAGAAACACGGGCAAGCATTTATGCTGGATACTGAAGAAGCTGAGATTGCAGGCGAAGTAGTAACAGGTACTATATTAGTTTCATCATATCCAGCATCAGTTTTATTTGATTCAGGAGCCACACACTCCTTTATATCTGTTAGTTTTATATCACAACGGGAAATTGAATCACAACCCCTGGTTAGGAATCTAAATATTCTTACAGGCAATAATATGGTAAAGGTTAGCCATGTTTGCAACGCCTGCTCAGTAAAATTGGGTGGTGGAGCTTTTCGGGTAAGACTATTGGTCTCCCAATGAACAATTATGATATAATACTTGGGATTGATTGGCTAACCAGGACGTCGGCCAATATAGATTGTGGAAAAGGAAGAATTTTATTTCAACTTCCAAATAAGAAAACATATGAATTTAATCGAAACCAGAAAGAATTTGATGCTGGAGAATTGGAGAAACTCGAACTGCCAATTCGAGGAAAATTCCAAGAACTGGAGGAAAAATAATTCCCAAAAGTTGTAGAAGATTTTAAGGATGTTTTTCCAGAAGATCTACCAGGATTGCCCCCGGATAGAGCAGTAGAATTCTCTATCAGTTTAATACCTGGGACAGCACCTATAGCTAAAAAGATATATCCTATGAACAAGGAAGAGTTAGCAGAGCTTAACAAACAAATAAAAGAATTATTATCAAAGGGATTCATACAACCAAGTGCCTCACCCTGGGGTGCGCCAGTGTTATTCGTAAAGAAGAAGGATGGAACTTTACGACTGGTAACAGATTACAGAGCCTTGAATGAGGTAACAATCAAAAATAAGTATCCCTTACCCCGTATTGATGAGTTATTTGATCAACTAGGAGAAGCTAAGGTATTATCAAAGATTGATTTGAGATCTGGGTATCATCAAGTAAAAGTCAAGAAGGAAGATATCTAGAAGACAACATTTAGAACTCGTTATGGGCATTACGAATTCTTAGTTATGCCATTTGGGTTAACAAATGCTCTTGCTATATTCATGGATTTAATGAATCGAATATTCTATCAATACTTGGATAAATTCGTAATTGTATTCATTGATGATATCCTTATATATTCAAAGAACGAAGAGGAACATAAGGAGCATCTGAAAATAGTACTACAGACATTGAGAGAAGAACAATTATACGCCAAATTGAGCAAATGTGAATTTTGGCTGGACCATATATCCTTCCTAGGTCATATTATCAGTGGTGAAGGAATTTCAGTAGATCCAAAGAAGGTAGAAGCTGTTAAATCGTGGCCAACACCAAAGTCTATAGCAGAAATTCGAAGCTTCTTAGGTTTAGCCGGGTACTATAGACGCTTCGTGGAAAACTTCTCAAAAATTGCGGAGCCTTTAACTCGGCTGACCCGAAAAGAAAAAAAATTCAATTGGACGGAGAAATGCCAAGTAGCTTTTAAAGAATTAAAGGAAAGGCTGATTTCAGCACCTGTATTGGCACTACCGTTAGGATCAGGTGGATATGAGATATACAGTGATGCCTCAGGCAAGGGGCTAGGTTGCGTGCTAATGCAGCACGGAAGAGTTATAGCCTATGCATCTCGACAGCTAAAACAACATGAGAGAAATTACCCGACTCATGATTTAGAACTTGCAGCTGTCGTATTTATACTTAAATTATGGAGACATTACTTGTATGGAGAAAGGATTAAGATTTATATAGATCATAAAAGTTTAAAGTATGTATTTACCCAAAAAGAGATCAATATGCGACAAAGAAGGTGGCTAGAGTTACTTAAAGACTTTGATATGATAATGGAATATCATCCTGGTAAAGCTAATAATGTCGCAGATGCACTAAGCAGAAGGCCAACAGCATTCTTTATGAATACCCTAAAAGAAATCCTAGAGGATTTGAGAAAAATGGAAATTGAAGTAATATGCCCTACAACAGAAGGAATGTGGGAAAATTTACAAATACAATCCTCCTTAGTAGATAGAATCAAGGATGCTCAACAAGGTGATGCAAAACTTTAGAAAATCTGGAAACAGACAGAAGAAGGGCTACAGATCGAGATGAGGAAGCATCCAGACGGGTCATTAAGATTCGGAGATAGATTGTGCGTACTCGGTAGAGAATTACGGACAGAAGTTATGTTAGAAGCTCATAACTCGCAATATTCTATCCACTCGGGCAGTACTAAGATGTACCAGGATTTGAGACAAAATTTCTGGTGGCATGGCATGAAATTTTTTTTTGCTAGGTTTGTGTCTAAATGCCTCGTCTGTCAACAAGTGAAAGTGGAACACCAGAGGACAGCAAGACTTCTTCAGCCTTTGTCCATACCGGAATGGAAATAGGAGCATCTCACAATGGATTTCGTGACAGGACTACCTAAGACCCAAAAGGGTAATAATACTATCTGGGTTATCGTAGATAGACTTACTAAAATGGCTCGATTTCTACCTTTTCGAGTTGGACAGTCAATAGAAACACTGGCAGAAATGTATATAAAATAGATTGTCAGTCAACACGGAGTACCAGTAAGTATTGTGTCAGATAGAGACACCAGGTTTATCTCATATTTCTGGAAAAGTCTACATAAAAATCTTGGTACTAGGTTAAAGTTCAACTCCGCTTACCATCCTCAAACAGATGGTCAGTCCGAACGGACAATTCAAACTTTGGAAGACATTCTAAGGGCATGCACATTAGATTTTGGAGGATCATGGGATGACCATCTACATTTGGTGGAATTCTCTTATAACAACAGTTACCATGATAGTATCAAAGTTGCACCTTTTGAAGCCTTGTACGGAAGGAAATATAGATCTCTAGTATGTTGGATAGATGTAGGAGAGAGACAATTGCTAGGTCCAAAACTGGTGACACAGACAGTAGACGAGGTCAAAGCAATAAGAAGCCACATGCAAGCTACACAAGATAGACAAAAGATGTGGGCTGACAAACATCGAAGGATGTTGGAGTTTCAACCCGGTGATCATGTGTTCTTGAAGATTTCACCAACAAAAGGAACAATTAGATTCGGTACTCGAGGAAAACTGAGTCCGAGATATATTGGGCCATATGATGTACTAGAAAAAAATGGGAGAGTATCTTACAAACTAGCTCTTCCACCAACCCTTGAAGGAGTACATGATGTGTTTCATGTGTCTCAGCTCCAAAAATATGTATCTGATCCAAATCATGTATTAGACCATTCAGAGATCACCATCGGGCCAACTCTACGGATAGAACAGAAACCTGTTGGGATCTTGGATCGAAGAGACAAGATTCTTCGAAATTGGGTCATTCCGTTAGTCCGAGTAGCTTGGAGTAAGGATTCTCCTGGAGATTCAACCTGGAAAAAAAGAAGAAGATATGCGGAGGCAATATCCGTATCTATTCGCTGAGACAGGTTAGTATTCATATTGTTATAGTAGTTATTTCAAATTCCGAGGACGAAATTTTTCTAAGGTGGGTAGACATGTTATACTCTAACAATTTTTTTACTAATTAAATAATAATAATGATAATCATAACATTTTCTATTTAAAATATATAAAACTTTACATTTGAGACCCAAGGAAAATTTTGTAAATTGCACAATTAGCTTACCAACTCAATTGGTGAGGTGTTATTCCCATGGGACATGTGGCAATTCATGGGACAAGTGGCATTGCCAAATGACACATGGCTTTACATGAAGAAAGAATCCCATCTCTTGCCACCTCTCCTTCTTCTATAATAGAAACCCTTTTCTATTTCACACACCAACCCCACCTCAGCACACACACACCCGACCATTCCCTCTTCTTCCACTCTTCATTATTCTCCTCTCTCCATCTCCATCTGCTGCTACTATACTGCTACTGCTACTACTGGGCTGCTGCTACTGTGTCGAACCCGCCGCCCGGACCTGCCACCGCCGCCCGGACCCGCTGCCGGCCGCCGCTGACCCACACGTCGCCGACCACCGCCACCTCCAGCACCACCCTCTCTTCCTCCTTCCCCTTCCAATACCTAAAACCTAGGTAAACCCCCTTTCTTCTCTCAAATTCCTTTCAAAATTTTAAACCTAGGTTAGGGTTTACTAACAAAAGTGTATTTTTGAACTATTGTTGGGTTCAAATTAGGAAATTTGTGGAGAAACCTAGGTCATCTTCAACCCAAGGCAAGTCCTCTTCAATTTCTCTCTTCCTCTTGAATATTTGTTCAAAAAATTAATTTCCTAAATTTTCTTGAATTAATATGAGTTAATTACATTCTGAAATTTAACTAAATTCATGACAAATCTATCTATGTGAGGATGTAATATGGAAATAGACTTTGAAAATTTGTAAGAAAACCTATTTTGATACAACAACATGTGGACACACCATACATGGACACAAGTATTGAATATATCATGAATTAGATATTCGAAATGAACTTTTGCTACATATATATAAATGATCCTTGTTGCATATAAATACATGAATGTGTACAACATGCTAGCAAAATATATATATATTCAACTATATTACGATAAAAATGTTTGGATACAGAAATAAGAAAATTTAATTGTCATGAACACAACACAAATGATCCCTTTGAGCAAACATATGTTTGGACACAATAAATGGACACAACACATAAGGACACTTTAAATGGATGTATGAAATGGACACAATAATGCGGATACGGAAATGGACACGTGGTTAATCCATTTTATATATAAATATGTGATTTTTATTAAAGAAGGATATTCACCAAATATATAACTTTATTTCCCTAAATACTAGTTGTATATATACATTGTGAAAAATTTCAAATATATTATCCATTCATATCTATGAACCATAAACACACGTGTATGCATATGTCAAAATTCGAGTTCTAGGCATTAGGAGTTTACTTGAATTTAGAGTATAATATACTAAGGAATGCCTTAAAATTAACTTTGTGATAAGTATAATTGACATATTATTAATTTAATGTAATATTCAAATCTGTCCAGATTTTTAATCTAGTTTTATAGGACCATTTTATCATGACTATGTGGTTGGAATAGACATTTATGAATACCGGATTAACCGGGGACATACTTGTTAAAATTTTACTAGTTTACACTTCAAGGGGTAAATATATGTAGGATAGGTTGAAGTTGAGTATATTAGATTCTAATTTGGGACCTATTCACATCATGTAGTATTTAAAGGCTGGATACTAAATATTTGCAAATAAAAAAAAAGAATTTGTCATACTATCAAATTTATGTACAAATTAGAATTCTGTCCACTTTGAAAAACATTCATTTTTAATAGATCTGCACTTCATTTTATTGTCAAATGGAAATATTTTAAGTCCCTATATGATAGGGTAACCATACATTGATAGATTTCCAATTTTTTTTATTTTCTTCCTCTTTGTATATTTAAGAAGTTAAAAACTTTGGTATATTACAACACGAGTTTATTTGTACTTTAGATTTAATCTAGTCAATATCATTATTGGTATGTAGTTAAAATCTTACATCTTGTAGTACTAACTCTTTTGTTGTGATTAGTTATATATAGGAAGGAAAGAGAATAAATAAATTGCTTGAATCGCTTAATTGCTTACCAAGGTAAGGAAAACCTTTATATTTAAATGCCAAGATATAAATACGTGGTCCGGTGTTGAGAATTGTTCCACCGAAGGGGTCGGCGAACCCAAATTATTAAATACGTGGTTTCCGGTGTTGAGGGTTGCTCCACCGAAGGGGTCGGCGAACCCGGATTATATTTATATTTTATCATGTCTCTTATAAATTTTTGGGGTCTCTAAATACAAGAGACTCTGCCGAAATTTTTGAAAATTTTAAGAGATAGACAAATTCTCGATCTCATGAGAAATTGGATGATCTTGTAAACCTTAGAGAATATTTAGAATATGTGTAGGACACATATCACAATTTAGATTAGACTCCTTATATTATCATTTCGTAAAATATGAGTATAATATTCCACTTGGTAGTTTTAAATCTAAATGCCATTTCGGAATAGTTTACTTCTAAATATCATACAATTGGACATTTACAAGATGCATTTAGCCTCTTAGATAGATAAACTCCTTATTTATGATAATAATAATAACATTCAGTAATCATAATAATTGGATAGGAAGCATTGGGAGGGGAGAACAACCCGAATATCGCCTATACAGCTCAGCTGCATAATTACCAAAAAAAAACTGATCAGTACATCAGCTCATTCGTAGGGCCATACGAATTGAGTATGTGAGGCTTAGCTCACTTAGCCCATGAGAGGCAGGGCCGGATTGTAATGATCTGAGCCATCTATTTAGCCCGTGAGAGGTAGGGCCAGATTAAATTCCGTACCATCCAACAATTGCACCTCTTCGACAGCAACATCGATTTGGTGATTTTCTGGGTTCAAGAGAGACTCAGTACATGTAAGCCCAAGAGAGGCAGGGCCGGATTCTAAGCACCGCGCCACCAAGTCATAGCCTGATCCCAGGTATACGGGATTATTGTCGGAAATGCTGATTAGGAGAGTATTCTGAAGGGTTGTTCTCAAATTGCATTTCATTTGGAATATATGTTGTTGTATGCATATTAAATGTTTACGTAAAAGATAAAAAATAATAAATATTGAGGTATTCAATATACATTCATAAAAGTAAAACTAATTCCCTAAATTTCATGATATATATATATAACATCATTCATTCCAGTCTTTACTATTATTATTTATTCATCGTTCTTGACCGAGGACTTGCTTGTCGTTTCTAAATGACCTAGTATTTGTTCACTAGGAGAAGATGACGATCCTGCAGAACCTTTACCTCTGTATGACGGGCGTAGTGCGGGAGAATAGACGTCTGGAGAATCTCAAAGGACAACAATCTTTATTTTGTAATCGATCATATGTAAATATTTTGTTGTAATTAACTTATAGTTCATGTACCTTTAGAAGTACTTTTAATGTAAAATTAATTAAAGTTGTAATTATGAATATAATTATTCCTTGTATTTTCCATTCTGCTGATTTACGGGCGACAATCGCGAATTCGACGTGTAGCATGGGGATGTGTTCCATGACGTCATCGTTATATTTGGGATACGGGACGTGACATGTTACACTAGCTGAACAACTAAAATTATGCTGAATTGCTAAACTACTTACAAAACTTCTAAATTTTGAACGACTGTCGAATATTTGTCCTACAAATAATTCAGGAGTGTTAAAATTATCAATATCAACATCATCTATCTCATAACCAGTATTTTCAATTAAATCGTCACTATTTTTATTGTCCTCATCATTATCATCATCATCATTATGTTCATCTAGCAAGAGAGCAATTGTTTGAGAAGAAGAACTAGCACATGTGTTAACATGTTGGTAATTAGAAACAAATTCATCATTAGTTCTATTAGCAAATAATGATACTTGAGTAATATATAAACTAATATACGGTGATTACAAATTAATCTCAAGAATAAAATTTCATGCTTCTTCACCATCTATCAATAAACATGTGGAATTAAAAACAGACTTTAAAATAAATTGGTAACTAATAGAAAAATGCGTAGAAATTAAATTGCGTAAATTTTCTAAAGTAATATGGCGATAAGTTATAAAAAATTGGGTGTCACCTCTTTCGTAAGATAACCTACTTACTCTACCTCCATGTGAACATACTATTTTAATATTATGATCCATGAGAAAGAATAAGTAGTTTGAGAATGTTTAGCTAATAGAGAGTCGCGTTGCAAGGAGCGAGAGCTTGTAAGAGGGAGAGAGTAACTTCCGTGAAGAGATGGAGCTTCCAAGCTTCAAAGAATTGCTTCTGTGAGAGAAGGAGAAAGTATTGTGTTTGTGGGGAGAGAGAGAGAGTTAAACTTAGCAATAAATAGAAAAAGAAAAGAGACGTTGAAATGTAGCCGTTGGAATATAGACGTTAAAAAATTAGCCGTTGGAAGGGGTCTTCCTGACTTATCTCCCGAACTCCATCCAGCGCGCCATGGGTGATGGCTCCTCCACCTGTCGCGCGCTATGGGCGCTGACGCGTCCCCCAAGCGCGCCATTGGCGCTGGCGCGTCACCTCCCCCTCCCGTCCAGATACTCCAACACGCCATCTTCAACGTCGTTCCGTTACTCCATATACAAATACCATAAACTTCTCTCTCTTTTTACAATTTAGATATAATTCTTTACCTTATATGAAAATTTCTGAAAGTTATTTGGTAATAACATGTTATAAAAAAAGTTTGTTTAATTCTAGGACGACACATGGGGAATTGTCAATGTTATTTTTGAAAAGTCGCAACAATCTCAATCCACATCTAACTAGCGAATATAGTTTCTTTATGTAACATCAAGTTATATTTTTTTCCTTTTGAAAATATTTCCAAGAAGTTCTTACATCTACTTGCCTATCAAAATTTTGAATTCAAGAATCTGTTATATCTAAGAATATAAAGCCAAAAAAGTAGAGAAGTCTTTGAAACCAAGGTTGGTCCCAACCTGTCACGACCCGCACCCGCATTTCGGATACGAAGCGTGTCCAAGCCCAGCCTATGCCGCAGTGTCGGCGGTAGAACATTGTCTAATATACCCAAGTCACTAACATGGCAGTCTATATCTCATCCACAGAATAATAAAGAACCTACTAAGACCAATGAATGTTAATTAAACTGAACAATAGTGAATATAAACTGAATGTTTCCAAGAATCCAAGTCACGTCCGGTGGACACAAATCCACTACCAATAGACGGAGAAAGAGAAATATATGAAATAAACTAACTGAGTACAAACTGCTAATCAAAGACAACCTCAACTGCAAGGTACCGTAATCTGATGCTGGCTCGAACCCGCTCGTCTGCTCCCGACTCAAACTCAGCTAAACCTGAAGAGATCATCAGGTCCTCAGAGGACTAGCAAGATACATAAATCATGCCTATCTAACAGTTTTATCATGCGTAAGAAATAAGCAAGAAAGACAAAACACGACAAGTGGCTATGAACACGGACACTAGAGCAACTACGCATAACTGAACTGCTGGATGAACAATGAACACGAGATCAATGGAAAACCAAACTCTCATCCCGAGTGTGGACTCATGGGTTTGAACTAATCACTAACCCTTGTCCCGAGTGTAGATCTCTGGTTAGTTCAAGGCAAACACCCTCGTCCCGAGTGTGGACTCTCTGGTGCCAATGAACACGATAAACAACCTCGTCCCGAATGTGGACTCTCTGGTACAACTGGTCAACCCTCGTCCTGAGTGTGGACTCTCTGGCTAAGAAAACGATAACAAGGATTTAGCAGTTCAACTACACGCACTCGTTCTATGATACGACTCAAGCAAGGTACTGGTGAGAACAACTCCATATGTGAACTCCAAGGCCAAACGTGAACACGGCTATATATCAATGAAACAACTCAACAATATATAATATGAAAAGCACATGTCCATAAGCAATCAAAAGACTGGATAATGAAATGTAATGCATGTAAATAAAACTGTAGAGGGAGGCAAGGTATACTTGCCTGGGGTCCCGGCTGCTGGTACTGATTAGAGTCCAAATCGAGGTCCGAGTAACCTATTTATTAGAGTTTGCAGTGTCAATAAGGTAATGAAAGAAATTTGTAAAATATTTTCTCTCTAGTTAGATTTCTAGACCATTTCTTATTTCTATTTGTATCTCAATTGGGTCGGGAAGTCTTTTGGTTCACCATTAATTATTTACCTTAATCTTGGTTCTCTTCTATACCAAGTTTAGGTGTTATATTAGTTGGATTGTATCCTTGTGTCCTATCCTTACTAGTATATATATATATATATATATATATATATATATATATATATATATATATATATATATATATATATATATATATATATATATATATATACCCGTACCCGCTTTTCGGACGCGAGCTCGTGAACAAGCCAGCTACGTATCGAGCGGACTCCAGCCCGACTCGAGTACGTATAAGCTGTCAAGGTCATGGGTAAAACTGTATCTCAATCCACATGAATCATATAAACAAGAATGAACAAGTATGGGTCATGGTCTGCAGCCCATTAGCATATTGTTCGATTAGACTCTAAAAATGATATGAGTCTATAAATAAGCAGAGTATATCATGATATGGAATATAAAGCACGAGAAGATAATAACGAAATAACACAAGCAAATACCTGTATAATGCATCGCAATCCTCTACCATCCCGCTCTGCTAACTAACTCCATACAATCGCTAAACCTGAAGAGATCATCAGGTCCTCAGAGGACTAGCAAGATACAGGAAGAACATGCCACGCTACAGTATAGTATGCATAAAGAAAATGACAGAAAATAGAACACTATACTTCTACACGAAATACCTGACAATGCAACATCAAAGACAATGTTCGACACTTGGGCTAACAGACAGGGGTACCATGACAATCGTAGCTCATCCGAAACTAACGACCAACAAAATAATCACAATCGCATCTCCTCCGAGAATAACGACCAACAGAATATCACAACCGTAGCACGAAACTAACGGCCAACAGGAAAATCAATACAACCGAAGCTCATCTGAACTACCGACCAACAGAAACTATCATATAGCCCGCATGCCTAGAAATGTCCTCTATATCACAAGGAACTATACAGGTGTCCAGTCAAGTCGAATCAAGTCAAGTACAATTAACAGGTCAAGACATATCAAGTGAATGTGACTCGCGACAAGGCAACACTATCAGGACCTATACATGAATTAGAGTGATATACAGAAGGAAAGAAATAACGTATGTGCACATAAAGTGAGAAAAATAGTAATGGCATGAACAAGAGAAGCAAGAACCAAATATGACAGAAAAAAAACAACAATATAGAAAATACATAAAACACTGTACAGTGGGCAAGGTATACTTGCCTGGGGGTTGCACGAAGAACCAACAATGTATCGCCAATCACAAATCAGAAAGTCCAAGTCATCACAACTGTCTCAGAAAACCGAAATAAACGTTACCAACATTCTCAGAATAGTCAATTTAGCTAGGATTGCCTGTCCTTAAGTCCAATTCTGGACACAGGGGCAAAACGGTAATTTCGAGCAAAAATTATGTCTGCCGTTGGACCCGCTTTGCACCGAAAAGCGTGCCAGAGTCAACGGTCTCTAAAGTCGTCAAACTATATGTCTACGGATCCGGTTTTCTGATACGAATCCAACTGTATGTCCAAAGTTGGATTCCGGCAGGCCGTACACAAAATCACCCGTTGAGTCGGACCGTGGGGCCCGCAAAACGGCAATTTTATCAACTGTCTCAGAATCGGACCAAACTTGGCATACAGGACCAAAAAAATAATACGGTCCTGTTGGCGCAAGTTTCGTCTCGATCTAACGAGCGTGCACGAAGTAATTGAGAAATTTGCACAGAGGTCGATACGGTGAATTTCGACGGATACGCATCAAATTCGTCGCGCACACGCGACCAATTTAAATTCCGCCAAAGCCCACACGACCACGAAGCTGTTACGCACCTTTCGATGCCTTCGGTGTGCGACCACGTCGCCCGGTTTGGCGGGACGCACGTCGTGTGGATGATTTTTCAAGTTTTGAAAATAGGTTTTTCTTGATTTTTATCCATGAATAATTTCCAGTATAATACAGCAAAAATAATTCTACGAAAAGGAGTTTGATCTTGTATAGATTGTCTACAGGTCTGTTTAGATGGATTTTCAAAAAGGGTATTGGGTTAACGAGGATTCATTCGTGAACAGGGGTACTTCAACTAATTAATGTCCTGTTTTGAACAGGGTTTTGGCCAATCTTGGCGTCGAGTTTCAACTCGATTTGAGTCAAAGTTATTCTATGGGATCGAAGCCCTATGGGTTGTGTTTCCAACGCATATTTTGTTTTGGAAAAATACGAAGAGTCGAGGGAGAAATATACTCACGAAGTCGGGGCTCTCACTGCCATTGCTGCTGTCCTTGCTCTGCTTCCTGTTTGTCGCGCGCGCTCGGCCACGCGTCTGCCGGCGGCCGCCGGCGGCCCCGGGCGGCACGCGCACGCGGGGGTGCGCCCAGCATTGGCGAGGGTCGGCGCTCTGTGATTTCATCTAGGGTTTCGATGTATTCTTCCGCTTCTTCTCTCGATATATACGGATACACAACCCTGCTGTGTAAAGGGCATTGGGTCGGTCTAAAAGGTCGGGCCTGCTGGTACAGGGCTGGTTGCACAAGGGAAGATTTTGTGGGTTTTTGCTGTGGGCCGGGCCTGGGCTGGCCTGGCTCGGTTTGGGCTGATTTAGTTTGTTTTTCTTTTTATTTACTCTATTGATTACTAAAGCCTAGTATATTCATATATACATATATAGATATGTTCACATATTTATACATATACATACATATATACTTTTATATATACACACATATACATATATTTATAATATATAGTTATATACGCATCACATATACATATATACAATATATATATACACAATTATATATAATATATATACTTATACATGCAACCACCCATACACCCACATGTATATATATATATATATATATATATATATATATATATATATATATATATATATATATATATATATATATATATATATGGCATCTAATATATATATACATTAATAAATTCTGAATGTATGTTTATACAAAAATATTATAAATACCTATTTGACGATGAATAAAATAACCTTTTAATAATAACTAATAATAATAAATAATTATATTTAATAACACTATAATATTATTAATATTATATAACCTCAATAAAATAATAATAATAATAATAATAATAATGAAATTCAATAAACCAATAATGGTGTATATTCCATCATGCACCGTTTAATAATTCCAAAAATGTACAGAGCCTATTTTATACAAATATTAATGAATATCAACTAATAACAATACTTATAATATTTAATTAAGAATATTTAGGAATATTCATTAGATCACTAAAATGGAATACGACACAATCATACCAAAATGCATCAACACAAATGTCACTGGACGTACCGCATGACTGCATGGGCTTGGGCTCAGTTCGTGTCCAGTTTGACTAGTTTGGTGCGACCGGGTCGCCTAGACGTCAAATAATATTAGTAATGAATAACTAAACTATTTATAATGGTCATGTCACAACTTGGCCTGGTTTTCCTAGTTAGGACATCACTATGGCTCAGCCTTCCCTACTAGGGCTAATACACTAGTCAAAGCACGCCACTGCACTAGCCGTGCCATGATTCCTAGTCGTCTTGTACTTCAAAACTCAACTATGGCTAAAGTCATCTACCGTAATAATTAACTAAATAATTATTTAAAGAAATCTAAAAATCACCATTTAAAATAAATAAATCAAAATAGTATTTCAAAAAATTTCGGGAAGGGAGGCTACAATATATATATATATATACTCCTTCCTCTATCTAACCCCTGTCCACTCATGTACACCCATATATACATTCATATTTGTAGTGTATCAGTAAAGAGACCCTCCCCCTTCTATTGATGCTAACTGATACATTGTGGCAACTAATACCTGTGTGTAACCTGGAACAATAGTGCCAACTGATTCAAAGTGAAACTCAATTCATTTTACAAGTCTGCTATTCCTTGTCGATATCCCAACCCAATTCTCAAGTGGGTGCACCCTATGAATCATCCACAGTACAAACTTGATATCATATCCTACTGTGTCATATCCGTATCACTTAAATTCACTACAATATATACTAGGACCAACTCCAGAACAACTGGAGTATCCATATCGATGTGTTTGTAACTTTGTATAGTGTCATATCATATTTGTACCCCTACAACATAGTATATGAATATTCCAAGAATACAGTTGTATATTCGAACCCCTTTTAGTTATCCCGGCCCAGTTTCCTGATATTACATGGTATATGAACACCCCTGGCTATGGGTTATACCTATACCCCATTGATCCTCCTAATTCTAAGGTCTGATATTTCCCAGGAATACCTACTCGAAGACAGGGACCCATGGTCCCCTTCAAGTCTTACCTACGTGCTAATGTTATGCTTTCTACTACAGACTTTGGGGAAAGGAGTTCCTATAGGTAATCTGATATCAGTTATAGCCTGGCCTACAGGCCTTTACTCCTATATTGCATCTCCAGATATCTGCAGGCACAAGTCTGATTTGCCTATGGGCAAGGTAGATACTTGAGAGTATGGCCTATACTAGCCAAGGTTCCTTGTTATCTGTTGACCAATTTCACTCACCTATTTCCTGTATCTCTTGACTCTTGATTCCTGATTTGACTTAACAACCAAAACCCCCATAGTCTATAGGTATTTGACAACCTATCACCCTACCTTGCCCGGTAGACATGTGGACATGTTGATGTCATGTTCTAACCCATCTATATCTACAGTACCTAACAATGAAATCTAACACTGCTACCAGCCTAACCTGTCGTATCCATGTGTCCTTACCTTCACATCCCCTGTTATACTCCCAGGGTTCTATGGAGTACAACCCACTCCCCTGTTGTCAGTACATAGTTGTACCATATATTGTTTCCATATTCATATGGTACAGTCCATGGGTTAAGTGCTCCATATTATCTGCCATTACTCGGGTTGATAAGTTATGCAAAGAGCTGTAGCACGAATCACAATCCATATTGCTGTCATTGTTGTTATGGTAAGACCCCATATTTCCCATGAGTTATTATAGCAAACCTATAAATTTAAGATTTGCATACGAGTATAAAATGGTCTTATCCTCCATGAGGCAGTAAGGGTGACCACAAATACATCAGAGTAATGCATTGGATCCAAGTTTATTTGTGACATGATCACCTGGATATGGGATATGTCCATCATGTAAATGAGTTTCACCAACTCCTCATACTCTCTACAAATTACTTCGTTTACCTCCGTGGTAGGAGGTAAAGTAAGGTTGTTACTTAATCATCCCTACATTCACCTCATGACCTGAACACTTAAGATCAATACCCGGATTCCTGAGCCTGACTAACCTGTATAGCCCTGTGGTCTGGGATACACTGATACTTTAGAATACAGAACTGGAGATACATTTCAAGTGGCATTTTGTTCTTGCAGGCTTCTCTCCTTTCAACCTAAACTTTAGTGACTCCTGACGCCACTCTATGTGTCAGTGCAAAAGATTATACCTGATCATCCTATCCTATGGATATTGACGTATATCATATATCAGTCATAGGGACACAGCCCCTTCCCGATATTCAAGACCCCAATGTGCTGCTTCCAGCTATACTGAAACTTATATTTTCCTACAACTTCTCATGTAACCCAGTGTCGACTTACCTAGCATGTCTTTATGTCCATAAGATACATCCTATATATATTCTTACCGATACAGCCAATCTGGACACAGATGTGGTATCTCAGATACTTACATAATTTGGATGCATCACACACCCAAACCTCTGTCCTGTTCAGCAAGCATAGCCTGCAAACATGGATGACTACCTCAACCATAAAAGGAACTTGATCAATTCATCATTGATGCTCTCTAGATACTGATAGACACCCTTCCTATATGATAATCCATTAATCTCTTTCCCATGCATTTATTCGAACACCTGAAATATATAACAGGAATTAAAATTTAAGGGCAGATGGTCGTACCTATTAAGTTGATTTCCACACTCGCTTCCTTCCTCAACCCTTCTATGATCTTCTTGGCGATGAGAAGGAAACATGGGCGATTGTAGATGATAAGGGGTCGGTGGCCTTTCCTATAATGTGTATATATACCAGTGTTTGACCTAGCGGAAGAGATTTGAATAATCTAATTTAAATTCAGATCGAGGTGATCTTGGAGTCACTTGTGGATTTGGAGAAATCAGGATTTGAATGTGGGAAGGGAAATTCTTCTTATCTAGGCCGGCCCACAGAGTTTAAAGGGGACATTTGCACCCAGGCCCTTAACATTTGGATTTGTACCAATTCACACTTTCTAAATTACCCCACTTCTCTAATAATGACCTTATACAATTAGTCTATATAGATATTTCATTTAAAGAAAAAAAATTATTCATAAAACCAAAAGGAAATTCCAGTCCAAGGGCTCACAAACCTACCCACTTTAAAATAATTTTGTCCTCGAAATTCAAATAAAACCAAGATCTACTAGAATGAATAAACTAGAATAAACTGCTATAAAAGTAATTCAATTTCTCCTAAATCAAAGTCTAATATAGGCCAATTTATAATACTACTGTCAATATCTACTGGAAATTTTCACCAGCTGCCCCTTGTGGTGTTGTCGCATCCTCCGTGATCATGGCAAAAGCTTGTCCTCCCTGTGCGGCTAGTAATGATGGGGCAGTCGCGTTTCTCTTCGGACAATCTCGAGATAGGTGCTGGTTGGATCCATAAGTATAGCACAACCTTAACCATCTACGACAGTCTTCTTGGACGTGGCCCCTCTTCTTACAATACTGGCAGGTGGGAACATCTTGGACTTGTTGTGGGGCTGCTCGTGGTTGCTGATGATGCTGCTGTGTTGAGGTCTTCCTTGGAATATTGAAACGTTTTGCTGGTGCTGATTGGTTGTTGCCTCCTCCAAATGCGTCTCGACTCCTCTTCGGTTTGTGACTCAGCTCTTCTTCTACAGCTTGGGCGACCTCCAGAATATCCTCATAAGTTGTGACTCGACTGGTGGCGATGGCTAGACGAATCTCGTGAGATAGTCCCTTCCTGAATCGTCGTGCCTTGTCTTCAGGGGTGCTGGCCAAGCTCTCTGCGAAGCGGCTGAGGCGAGAAAACTCTGATGTGTACTCGTCGACGGTGTGGTTGCCCTGCTCTAGGTGCTCGAACTGACTCACCAACGTCTCTCGTGCTACGTAGGGATAGAATTTCTTTTTGAACAGTTATTTGAATTCCTCCTAAGTCGCGTCTGGAGTAAAAAATGGGGGCTCGCCTTGGTACCACGTCTGCACAATGTCGAAAAGCTGTCCACTAGCTGACCTAACCTTCAAATCTTCTGAGACTCGGGCCATCTTCAGGTATCGCTCCACGTTCTCTAACCACTCATCAGCGTAGAGAATTCCCTCTGTCCCATAGAATTCACTGGGCCTGAGGTCCATAAATTTCTTGGAAGTTCCAGGACGCTGTCGGGGAGTATCTTCAATATGAAGAGCCTCTCTCAAAGTGTTGCGGAACATGTTGGCTTGCTGCTGGAAAATTCCCAGGAGTGTAACATTGTCCAGTGCTGGTGGAGGAGGCAGAACAGGTGATGGATACATCGTAGGTGCTGGATGCATCATAGGAGCTGGATACATTGCTGGTGCTGGGTGCATGGCTGGTACTGGATGTGGAACACGTGATAGGTACGGGTCTTGTGCTGGCGGTGGGACAGATACTGGCGGCAGAACGGGTGTCGATGGTGGAGTCTGTGGAGGAAACTACGGAGGTGGTGGAATGTCGTCGCTGCGGAATCTCGAGAGCTGCGGTAGTGGCGGATTGCCCATATGAGTGAGCTGGCCTCCTTGTGTTGGTGGGATCATGAATATAAATAATCCTCCCGATGTTGGTGGGGTGTTCAGGGGAGCGTTGTTCCTGGCTTGAGAATCCATTTACTGTAACAAAAGAAAACATTTTAGCCGCTGAAGGATTTCAAGCAGGATGTAAGCCAAGGATTTAACGAAATCAAGGATTAGAGGCCAATAATAAGTCAAGACATATGGATGAGATCCTAAGTGTCTAATCCTATTCACAGGCTCATGTCGGCACAGTGACGTAACCGAAGTGATTAACGTTGACCTGCATGGGCCACCAAAAAAACTTGTCACGACCCGCACTCGCATTTCGAATACGAAACGTGTCCAAGCCCAGCCTACGTCGCAGTATCGACGGTAGAACGCTGTCTAATATACCCAATTCACATGGCAGTCTATATCTCATCCCCAAAATAATAAAGAATCTACTGAGACCAATGAATGTCTATGAAACTGAACAATAGTGAATATAAACTGAATGTTTCCAAGAATCCAAGTCACGTCCGGTGGACACAAATACACTACCAATAGACGAAGAAAGAGAAATACATGAAATAAACTAACTGAGTACAAACTACTAATCAAAGACAACCTCAACTGCAAGGTACCGTGGTCTGATGCTGGCTCGAACCCGCTCGTCTGCTCCTTGTTTGCTATTAAAATCTTTTGATTGAAATTTTAATTACAAACAGAACAGTGTTACAATGTAGGACTTAGATGTAGTCCTAGGAGAACACTTTTGTTTATCTGGGTCCCTTGTACAGATGGAGCGAGTAGTAATGCATTGACTTCGTTGACGATCTGACGACGGTTATCGGTTCTCTGAAGGTCTGAGTTGCTCTGGGTGCTGGAGCTCATGGAGAAGAAGAAGACGTTGAGTGTCTGTATCTGCCTCTCTGTATGTGTGTTCGTAGGTTTGTTCGTTGATCTGGAAGAAAGAAATGATCCCTCTATTTATAGCTTGCAGGCTGGCTGCTCATGCGCGCATATGTCGGATGCGCTTGGTCGTGGGAATGCCACGTGGTGATTGCTGATGGAGGCGATGCACTCTGATTGAGGAGTTGAATCCTTCCTGTTGCCTTTATGGGCTACAACCGAGCTGACACGTAGCAATGGAGAGGATCTTTCAGTTGCTGAGATCTTGGGTGATTAGCACCCCTTCATAGGCTGAATCGAGTCAAAGGACACGTGTCGTAGGTCCATGGCTACGCAACTCGACCATGCCAAGACTTTTACTTGTTTTACGTGTCTCAAGTCCATTGTCGTACCAACGATTCTCGTGCCAAAGGCGACAAGGAGACGAATCATGCTGGTCGTACCGCTAGACAGGACTGTGCCTTAAGACCTTGCTTAGACATGTTCGTGCTTCAAGATTGAGGCCGTGCCACGTAACTTATCAAGACATCCACGCTACCGCCTTGCGGCCTTTCTGACTTAACTCATAATCCAACTTAGACAAGACTTATAAAACATAGTGTCAATTTCATGGACATCCCGATGCCAAGTATCGTGCCAAGCACGGTGCCTATGCTGCAGCCCAATCTTAGGCCCAGACACTGTGTTACCGACTGGACATGTATTCAAGTTCTAGACTCAATCCAAAGGCATACACGCAGTTTGTCGCTATTCTGCCGACCCATCTACATGAGTGGTCACTAGCATTGTCAAGCTATCTTGGATCTCGGCTCGGGGATATCGGACCGTCCCTACATGGGTAGCTAGCCCGGAGGTACCGAATTTCCCATGCGGTTATCCAGCATCCTACTTGAGCATCACTCGCTTCTCCCGGGCCGACATGATCCCGGTGCCCCGGCGATCACTCGAGAAGGCCTAACTTTGTCGACAAGTTGTCCAATGACCATGCAAGACTCAACCCGATCTATCAAATCCTTTCTTAACATGACCATGCTTTCCAACTTCTATCGAGACTCCCAAGTAGCGGGACCGATCTCGCGTGCTTGCTTATCCAGACTTATCGAGACTCCCAAGTAGCGGGACTGATCTCGCGTGCTTGCTTATCCAGACTTATTGAGACTCCCAAGTAGCGGGACCGATCTCGTGTATTTCCTTGTCAAGACCTTTGTTAGCAATTCGAAAAACGAAAAAAATTCGGAACGACAAAAGGACGAGTATAAATCGGCACAATATAAGTAAAATGCGGTCAAAATTTTGGTGAAAAATTCGTCTAACGAAAAACATTCGAATCAGATTTAATTCGTGTTTAGTACGTTTCATATGAACCAATTTGGCACTAAAAATTCGGCATATATATATGGCCCACCCACCTCTACTCCTTCATAAACAAGGGTTCAGTGTGAGAATAAGATGATGTTGGATGATGGAAAACCGAAAGATTTTTCTTTGATTGTTGCAAGCAACATATGCAAAGACTCTTGGGTTTCTTTTTTTGGTTACTGTGAGACTTTTTCTTCTTTTCTTTTGATAATTTTTGAGAATTGTGCCAGTCTTAATATCTAATAGCAGCAAGAGTCAAGAAAGTCAAGACTGTTGGGTTTCTTGGTCACATTTTTTGGCCAATTTTTTTTAAAATTCGTACGGTACGCGTTTAAAACGCCACAGGCTTAAAATTCGTGTACAAATCCGAATTTTTTAAAAGTACGTAAGTATTATACGTTTATGTAAGATACGAAAAAATTCGCGTATAATACGCATTTTATTCGGGTGATTGCTAACAAGGGTCAAGACATAGCGAGACTCCCAAGTAGCGGGACCGATCTCGTGTGCGGGACTTAGTGAGACTCCCAAATTGCGGGACCGATCTCGGCGACAACCAGTAGCATGGACTTCCTTTGTCTGTGGTATACTCTTTACTAAATCTACCGTGGCTCGTGCCTTAGACAGACCTTGTTCTCTCGGCGACGCTATCGCTCAAGTCATATACTTTATACGACGGGCCTTGTTCTCGAGAGACTACACGACTTGACAACCGCAGATAGAGCGGGACAGTACTAGAAATGGCTTAGACCGACCGACATAACTTTGCCTAACTTACTTTCACAACGACTTGACGAACAAAGGCTACGCCAAGCTTCGCATCGAGGGAAACGTGCCGTGCACGCGTTCGACTTGAACAACCAAGTTCGTGCCTAGACTTAAGCCAAAAGCCGTGCAAGATGACTTAACCTACGGGACGTACAAAGGCTATGCCAAGCCTTGGACGACGGGACCGTGCATGCTTTATCAAGCATTCACGCAGGCGACGCCTATGACTTAGGCTATTTCGAGTGTTGAGGCAACTTAGCAACTTAGGCCAACTTTCTTCTCCCAAGCTACGGGACGAAGGATCGAGTGTCGTTTTCAAAACATGCTGAGCAAACTTCTAAGCAGACCGTGGGACCATTTTCCATATTCTAAGACATTCCGACCCATCGGGATTATTTTCTTAGCTATGTGGATGCGTCGTTTTTTATTATCAAGCCTAACTTGTGCAAGTTAAAAACATGCGAGTTATTAAGTGAAGGCTAAGATGAGACGAGTTGACCGAAACTACCCCACCTGAGCGAGGAGTTGCCTCGATCGAGCGAGCCTTCGAGTAGCCGTTGCAAGGTTAAGTCTGAACGCCGTCGCGTTTCGATTCCTCCGATTGACTTTTGTGAGACGGGGCACTACATGTGTCACGGCGGCTAATCACGGGAAACGACCCGTGGACCATCATATAGTTAGGTGCATTTATGAAATCAGAGTGCATTGCAACCTAACAAGAGTTGCGGAGTTAAATAATATACCTTTATATCATATGCAAATTGTGCTAACATGTTTTGTGCAGGGATGACTGTCGGCGATGGGTAAGTTGGTTATGATATATTCTTCTGTCTTGTTTCTTATGAATTGTTAAAAAGAACCTAGACAAGTAGAAAGAGCACTAGTAAATATGTAGCTTCACATGTTGAATTAGTGCATATATTTATGAGTTTCGACGAAGAGCCGCTCGCCAGTACATGATGTGTGCTGATCCACGTTGTGGGTATCCTTTTCAGAAAGCAAAGGAGACAGGGGGATCTCAAGTGAGGCACTAAATCTCGTCTAGCCCAGTAGAGCTGTGGACTGCCTCGAAGCTACTTTTCATTCCAGTCAAGTTGCAAGTTTCTTTCCCTTTAAAGGTGTCTTTTCATTTCCATCATGTAATAAAGGGATATGATGTATGGGCATTGCGACTATTTTCAAAAGAGAGTTTTAAAGAGAATCATGTAGCCAAGATAAGATAATCTGAGTTTGTAAAGCTTTGTACTTGTATTCCTATCAAGTTTATCAATAAAAGAAGTATTTCCATTTCAAATCTCTGTGTAAAATATTTGGTTTTCTGCAATAAATGGGTGCGTGCGTGTGTTTTGCTTGACTAGTTGTTTTGTGCAGATACATGGCCTTGTGCAAGCGTAACTTAGGCTTGCACGGCATCACGCCTTAGCGAGGACGAACGATCCCGCAGGGATCCAGGCAAGACGGACGACCCTAGCGGGATCGAGGTGTGACACAAAACAACTGGAGTATCCATATCGATGTGTTTGTAACTTTGTATAGTGTCATATCATATTTGTACCCCTACAACATAATATATGAATATTCCAAGAATACAGTTGTATATTCGAACCCCTTTTAGTTACCCCGGCCCAGTTTTCTGATATTACATGGTATATGAACACCCCTGGCTATGGGTTATACCTATACCCCACTGCTCCTCATAATTCTAAGGTCTGATATTTTCCAGGAATACCTACTCGAAGACAGGGACCCATGGTCCCTTTCAAGTCTTACCTACCTGCTAATGTTATGCTTTCTACTACAGACTTTGGGGAAATCCTATAGGTAATATGATATCAGTTATAGCCTGGCCTACAGGCCTTTACTCCTATATTGCATCTCCAGATATCTGCAGGCATAAGTCTGATTTGCCTATGGGCAAGGTAGATACTTGAGAGTATGGCCTATACTAGCCAAGGTTCCTTGTTATCTCTTGATCAATTTTACTCATCTATTTCCTGTATCTCTTGACTCTTGATTCCTGATTTGACTAACAACCAAAACCCTCATAGCCTATAGGTATCTGACAACCTATCACCCTACCTTGCCCGGTAGACATGTGGATATGTTGATGTCATGTTCTAACCCATCTATATCTACAGTACCTAACAATGAAATCTAACACTGCTACCAGCCTAACCTGTCGTACCCATGTGTCCTTACCTTCACATCCCCTGTTATACTCCCAAGATTCTATGGAGTACAACCCACTCCCCTGTTGTCAGTATATAGCTGTACCATATATTGTTTCCATATTTATATGGTATAGTCCATGGGACAAGTGCTCCCTATTGTCTGCCATTACTCGGGTTGATAAGTTATGCAAAGAGCTGTAGCACGAATCACAATCCATATTGCTGTCATTGTTGTTATGGCAAGACCCCATATTTCCTGTGAGTTATTATAGCAAACCTATAAATTTGAGATTTGCATACGAGTATAAAATGGTCTTATCCTCCATGAGGCAGTAAGGGGTGACCACAAATACATCAGAGTAATGCATTGGATCCAAGTTTATTTGTGACATGATCACCTAGATATGGGATATGTCCATCATGTAAATGAGTTTCACCAACTCCTCATACTCTCTACAAATTACTTCATTTGCCTCTGTGGTAGGAGGTAAAGTAAGGTTATTACTTAATCATCCCTACATTCACCTCATGACCTGTACACTTAAGATCAATACCCGGATTCCTGAGCCTAACTAACCCGTATAGCCATGTGGTCTGGGATACATTGATACTTTAGAATACAGAACTGGAGATACATTTCAAGTGGAATTTTGTTCTTGCAGGCTTCTCTCCTTTTAACCTAAACTTTAGTAAGACTCCTGACGCCACTCTATGTGTCAGTGCAAAAGATTATACGTCATTCTATCCTGTGGATATTGACCTATACCATATATCAGTCCTAGGGACACAGCCCCTTCCCGATATTCAAGACCCCAACGTGCTGCTTCCAGCTATACTGAAACCTATATTTTCCTACAACTTCTCATGTAACCTAGTGTCGACTTACCTAGCCTGTCTTTATGTCCATAAGATACATCCTATATATATATTCTTACCGATACAACCAACCTGGACACAGATGTGGTATCTCCGATACTTACATAATTTGGATGCATCACACACCCAAACCTTTGTCCTGTTCAAGCACAGCCTGCAAACGTGGATGACTACCTCAACCATAAAAGGAACTTGATCAATTCATCATTGATGCTCTCTAGATACTGATAGACACCCTTCCTATATGATACTCTATTAATCTCTTTCCCATGCATTTATTCGAACACCTGAAATATATAACATGAATTGAAATTTAAGGGCAGATGGCCGTACCTATTGAGTTGATTTCCACACTCGCTTCCTTCCTCAACCCTTCTATGATCTTCTTGGCGATGAGAAGGAAACATGGGCGATTGTAGATGATAAGGGGTCGGTGGCCTTTCTGTCACGACCCGCACCCATTTTTCGGACGCGAGCTCGTGAGCAAGCCAGCTACGTATCAAGCGGACTCCAGCCCGACTCGAATAAGTAAACGCTGTCAAGGCTATGGTATACTGCCAAATCATGGCGATGCAATCTATATCTCAAATCTACAAGAGTAATATAAGCATGAATGAACAACTATGGGTCATGGTCTGCAGCCCACTAGCATAATGTCCGATAAGACTCCAAAGAATATAACAAGAGTCTACAAACTGAATCAATAAATAGGATATCTCATGATAATGAAAGGAAAGTACGAGCTGGATAATAAACACGGTATTAATACCTGAATCTTGCAAGCAATATCGTAATCATCTGAATCCACAAGTGTCATAATCATCCGTCATCCAAAACTGCTAACTACTCCACGCAATAACTAACATGAAGAGATCATCAGGTCCTCAGGGGACATAACAAGATACATAAAAATATGCCTATCTAGCAGTTTAATCATGCATAAGAATATAAACAGGAAACTAGACATGAGACTGACATGTGGCTACTGACAGGTAACTATGAACACGGATACGGGATCAACTATGCATAAATAAACTGCTGGAAGAACAAGTAAAGAAGAGATCAAAGGAATACCAAACCCTCGCCCCGAGTGGACTTGCAGGTTTGAACTAATCACTAACCCTCGTCCCGAGTGTGGACTCGCAGGTTAGTTCAAGACAACGCACCTCGCCCCGAGTGTGGACTCGCGGGTACAAACGAATCACTAACCCTCACCCCGAGCATGGACTCGCAGGTTAGTTCAAGACTATCACCCTCGCCCCGAATGTAGACTCGCAGGTGCAATCAATCAAGACAAATATCCTCGTCCCGAGTGTGGACTCACGGGTTAAGAAGACAAATCAGGAATAGCAGTTCAGTTACACATACTTGTTCCAAGACGACTCAGTCGAGGCATAGGTGAGACAAGGTACAACTCATGTCAAGACACGGGTAAGGACAACTCTAGCATGAACTATAAAGTGAACCAGCCTGGTGTAACTACACTATCTAATCACGGAGCTGATATACAAGCAAGACGATAATCTAGTAAAACATAGAACGCAAAAAACATGTAGATAAACTCACATCAACTAGAGAATAAGATGATAACATATAAAAATAGGAAAACTATAAGCATGAAAATAAACTATAGAGGAAGGCAAGGTATCTTGCCTGGTGGTAGCACGAAGAACCAACAATATACCGTCAACTGGTAAGCCATAAAATCCAAATCTCACAACTGTCTTCGAAAGCTGAAACATACATTGTCAACATTCTCAGAATAGTCAAATTAGCTAGAATTGCCTGTCCTTAAGTCCAATTCTGGACACAGGGGTAAAACGGTCATTTCGGACCAAAACGGTGTCCGCCGTTAGACCCGCTTTGCACCGAAAAGCGTACCAGAGTCAATGGTCTCTAAAGTCGTCAAACAATATGTCTATGAATTTGTTTTGATGATACGAACCCAACTGTACGTCCAAAGTTGGATTCCGGCAGGCCGTGCACAAAATCGCCCATTGAATCGGATCGTAGGGCCTGCGAAACGACGATCTGATCAACTGTCTCAGAATTGGACCAAACTTGGTACACAGGACCAGAAAAATGATACAATCCTATTGGCATAAGTTTCGTCTCGATCTGACGAACGTGCACAAAGTAATTAAAAAATTTACACAGAGGTCGATACGGTGAATTTCGACGGATACACATCAAATTCGTCGCGCACGTGCAACCAATTTAAATTCCGTCAAAGCCTACACGTCCACGAAGTCGATACGCACCTTTTGATGCTTTTGGTTCACGACCACGTTGCCCGGTTTGGCGGGACGCACGTCATATCGGAGGATTTTTCTATTTTCTATTATTTTAAAAAACAGTTTTTTGGTCAATTTGGATTACCGATTTCTTAGCGCTCAGTCGATCAAATCGACTTCTGCAAGATTCGTTGCGAAGCCCTATAGGATGGCTACAACTATCTTTGATTGGTTTTCGAAATCTCTTAATGGTTTGTTCACAATCTTCCTTCCAATTATGGGTTGGGACTGTCCTATTACTCTGTTTTCGAATAGGTTTTTCGGGATTTTTGCAATAAATTTTTGATCGATATAATCTAGTAGAATAGTTCTACATGAACAAGATTGAAGGGGGTCAACTGGCTCTTCAAAATAATTTATGGTTCGAAAAATGATTAAGTATTCAGGGAGAAAACTCGAGACAAACATGGTACTTGTGTAGGGTTGCTGCTGCTACTGGTGCTCGGCTGCGCGCGTTCAGGCGCCAACTCCAGCGGCTAGGTCGGCGCACAGGTGGCCGAGGGTGCACGCAGGAGGTAGGGGAAGGGAAAGGAACAGTTAGGGTTAGGGTTTTTCAAATTTTTCCATTCCTTTCTCTCGATACTTATGCACGAGGGGGGTTCGGCTGTGCAAACAAAGGGGATCGGGCCGTGGGCCTGGGACAGGCTGGGATTCCCTACTTCTTCTTATTATTTTTTCTTCTTTTTATTATTATCTCTATATAAACCATATATATATATATATATTTATATATATATGCCTCTCTCTCCC